>LBNU01002223.1:91426-106946 GCA_014162995.1 Artemisia annua | reverse complement strand
TTTTTTTTTTTTTTTTTTTTTTTTTTTTTTTTTTTTTTTTTTTTTTTTTTTTTTTTCTCTTTATTTTAATGATACTAATACTAGATATCAAGTGTGATTAGTTTGCTTGATTCATGGTTTGAATTAAATTAATGAGTGTGGATCTAGTAAGAAGAATTATTGAAATGAGAAGAGTGAGAAGAAATTGTAGCCACATATTTTATATAAGGAAAGAGAAATAAGAGGGAGATGCATCTATTTTTATAGGTGCATCTAATATATGTGGTTGTGGTTCCTTCTCATTCTTCTCATCTTAATTATATTTCTCATTTGATCATACCTCCTACACATATAAATATGTTCTCAAACTTTGCAAAATTGTTACTCCATGAACTTTATTTTTTTCACTTTACTTAATAAACTTTGCGTTTTGCTCATCCATGTTACCGAACATTTAACAATCGTTCATTTTAGTTACTACGAAAATTGCCCACCTGGTTTTAGTTGGTTTACCATGCCCATGTAAATAAAGGGTTAATACATAAATATGTTATCAAACTTTCCGAAAATGTTCATCTAAATTACTTAAGTTTGTGTATGTTACTGGACGTTTCAAAACTGTTCATTCTAGTTGTTGTCGGGTTGTAGGGATGGTGTTAAACTTCGTGTACAGGTTCACTGTTGGACTATTATAATTGGTATTACAAATGATATTTAATTATATAACGACATCACTTGTTACGATTTAGCATAAATGTAAAGAACATGTGGGCTAAGATATATGAATATATCCGCGACAGGTGAGCAACAACCGCATCACAATCCGCAAACCGCAAAAAAACCGCAAAATCCGCACCGCAAAAACTGAACCACAACAAAAACCGGCGGTGCAGTTCTTGAAATTAGAAAAACCGCATTTTGCGGTGCGGATTGGGTTTTCACCCAAAAACCGCACTAAAATAACCGCACCGCACCACTCCATCATATTCAAATATATTTTTTTATTTTTTAGAATAACACACTAAAATTTATAATTTTTTAATGATAAAATGCTTTTGTTTATACTTATATAATAAATTATTTCAAACACATTTTAATTGCTAATTATTATCTGAGTTTTTAGGTAATATAACTTTATTTTTTCTTTCAATTTATCATCGAAGTTTAAAAAAGTCTTCATCTCATTCGACTTTTACTATTATATAGATTTATAACTTTGTACTAATACACATCATTTTGAATATATGTTTCAACACATCATGTAACCTTATTATATATTTTTTCTATAATAAGTATATACAAAAAATTATAATTTGAAAAAAAAATAAAAAAAAACAAAAAAAAACAAAAATAAAAATAAAAAAAAAACTTGGAACAAAAAACCGCAAAAACCCACAAAACCAACCCGCAAAACCGCATAAACCGCAAAAACCGAAACCGCAAAACCGCGCGGATGTGGATTCTCACCTTTTTAAAAACCACAATTGCGGATGCGGGTTGGTTTTAACCAAAAACCGCACCAACCCGCACACCCGTTCGCAATAATGTTGTTAATGTTGGGTGCTAATAAGTCACGGGCTAATATACACATTCTTTGTGTGTTTCATTTCGTGTTAGCATATTTGAACTTTTAAAAAATTTGCAAACTAAATGAACCTGTTAGTTGTTTGATTAGTTTCTATACTTCATTGTTGAAACAATTGTATATGAAGTTGATATATTTTGATGTTTTGAACGTTCATGATCTTATTTAATTGAAAGTAAATGTAAATACAAATGAAAAATAAAAAGAAATAAGACGAGGGAACTTCTGTCATTTCATTTGATTACATCATTATTTTTACATGTTACAATAGATAAAACAACGTTTAGTAACATATGTAAACGGTTACTGAAGTTGAGTAATTTGAGTGAATAAAAATAAAGTTTAGTAATTGAGACGATGTAAAAATAATAATAATAAGTAACGATTTATATATTAACCCTAATTTTATGTAACATGCAACAAACTTTATAACCATTTAGTTGTCCCAAATTAATCCAAGACTCGTTCTTCCATTGAATTATGTTTTATTTTGGTTAGGTCGATCTTCTCTATTTGTTAACCGACTGTAAAAGAACATACAAGCCCATGACTCTATGCATGGTTGTGTTTGGATAGAGGCTTATCAGAGCTTATAAGGATTGGATTTTAAAATTAATTAATTTATAAAATAAGCTACGATCTATTAGTCACACAATATTATGAAAGCTCTTATAAGCTAGATTTGTCTCTATAAACCCAAGTCAATCGAAAGGAACTTTCAAGAATGAGTAACAATTATAGTTAGTAAAATTATTAAATATTCTTCAAAATATAGTGAATTAAAATGCACAAGCTTGAAATACATGTGAATTGAATGATGTATCATCATGTGATTTTACGATAATAAACTTCAACTACAACTAATTTATCAAACATTTAATAAAACCATAAATACTATAAGCTCCAGTTCCGGCGTAACTCCAACTCATTCGCCAAACACCCGACCTGCGTTACTTGCTTATTCCACCACAAAAGGTGAGCTCTCATCTAAATAGTACCTTACTTAAAATGCTTCCCATTCAACTATCCATGTGTGATGAGGTGACTTCTTGTTAAACTCTCACTTAAAGCTACGTACCCCAAAGAGATGCAAGAACGTTCAACAACACCTACGGTTGGATCGTAGTGTTAGCTTTGGAGGGCTATGCACATGGGAGGAGATAGGAGGGGGCACGTGTCCCCCTAGCGAAAAATATTGTAGTGTACATTTTCTAAAATATTTAGTTTTTTTTTGTAATTTGCTCCCCTAAAAAATAATTTATAGTGTGATTTTGAATTGATGGACCTAATAAATAGGCCTAACCGTGGACTTACCGCATTAATAACTTGTACATGTGATAAATGTACAGATTATTAATGCGATAGGTCCACAGTTAGGCTTATTTATTAGGTCCATGTATCACATCTCTTCTAAATTTATCAAAGTGTGCAGCAAAACTTTCTGAGGCTATCCCCCAAAAATAAGTTTGATGATCTATTACACTCTTCTTGCATCGAAGTAGTATGAATCATAGCCGCAGACACAAGATTTACTAGAATATTATGGGCGGTTGAAATGCCTTCCAAAAAAAAAAAAAAAAAGATATCGGTGGTTGATTTCACATGCAAGTACAACAAGGCAATATAATGGGATCATTGACATGTGATGATGATGTTGATATGGCCATGGCGAAAGGCAAAGATCGTGGGTGGTTTAAGAATATGACACCTAGATTTCGAAATAATAAAAGTCATTGTTAACGACGTATTTAGACTACAGTTTTCTTTTGTGGATAACGGGAAGTTGGAGATCGTTTTCGTTAAATTTCAATTGATAATCAAACTTTTAGAGTTGCTTCATAAAATTTTATTTGGTTACGCTAGTATTTGAGTAATGCTTTTTAGAGATAAATTTACATACACCACTAGCCTGAAGACACCAACTTAATCCGATTACTGCTAAGCCAAAAGCCTACATGTTAGATACTAAACTCAAAAATCAAATTAAATAACTAAAGATGATCATAATTTGTCTACAAGGATAAGTTCTATAAAGAAAATTTACGATAATACTAGTGGTATTTTTTGTAACTAAAAGCTAACCAGCAACTATAAGTTTAATTTAATTAACTGTCATGTCGTGTAAGGTATTGCAAAGTCTAGCTTAGAGAGAAGAAGGTAAGCTTACAGCTTGCTGGTTATTGTTGTCTATGCATATATATGGCTTAGGTGGCGTTTGTTTGTGAATTAATTGACTTAATATGAGAAAAACTGAATTCATTAAGTTATATGAAAACCGTTTGTTTGTGACTTAATAGAGAAAGATGACTGAAAATATTAAGTAATAAAACTGCGGTTGTCTGCATTAAGTCATCTATTAATTAAACATTACTTAATAAAATTTTTTAACAAACAAGCCCTTAGAGAAATGTTATATCCATATAATTTTTACAAAAGATTTTTTTACAAAAAGACATGACATGCATTATAGAAAAATAAGAGTTTAAAAGTAAAAGAAAGAATTTAAAAATGAGATCAATATAGATTATTAATTTTTTAAAAATCAAATAAACAAATCAAAATTATTTATTTTTCCATCAAAACAAAAAGAATTCACTTCCTCTNTAAGACTACAGTTTTCTTTTGTGGATAACGGGATGTTGGAGATCGTTTTCATTAAATTTCAATTGATAATCAAACTTTTAGAGTTGCTTCATAAAATTTTATTTGGTTACGCTAGTATTTGAGTAATGCCTTTTAGAGATAAATTTACATACACCACTAGCCTGAAGACACCAACTTAATCCGATTACTGCTAAGCCAAAAGCCTACATGTTAGATACTAAACTCAAAAATCAAATTAAATAACTAAAGATGATCATAATTTGTCTACAAGGATAAGTTCTATAAAGAAATTTACGATAATACTAGTGGTATTTTTTGTAACTAAAAGCTAACCAGCAACTATAAGTTTAATTTAATTGACTGTCATGTCGTGTAAGGTATTGCAAAGTCGAGCTTAGAGAGAAGAAGGTAAGCTTACAGCTTGCTGGTTATTGTTGTCTATACATATATATGGCTTAGAGAAATGTTATATCCATATAACTTTTACAAAAGATTTTTTTACAAAAAGACATGACATGCATTATAGAAAAATAAGAGTTTAAAAATGAGATCAATATAGATCACTAATTTTTTAAAAATCAAATAAACAAATCCAAATTATTTATTTTTCCATCAAAACAAAAAGAATTCACTTCCTCTTTTTTCAAATATAAAATATATTGTAAACGATAAATCATCAACCGACGAAAATACACCATTACAACGAGACTTTTTTTTTTNTTTTTTTTCAAGTTTTATTTTTTAGTGTTGAAATTTCTTTCCTGAAAAATTAAATGCGATTTGTAAAGTCATTTGTGATCTGTTGTTTTAAAAATCACACATGATCTGTAAATCACATGTGTTATTCTATTTTAAAAAACCACATGAGATTTTACAAATCACATGTGATTTTTTTGAACGGCAAGTTAGTACAATACTATAGTTACTGATTCGATTCCACTGTACTTACTTAAAAGATAGTTCCTGCTAGCCTCGAATCGACGCATATATGGGACAGAACCCACACAGATCCCACCCACGAGGAAAACCCATGGTATGTGTGTATTTACACATACCTTTATATCTAAATATCGGACCAAAACGACCAAAAACCCGACTATGAATGCCAAATTTGCATTGTTTTTGTGTTTGTGATGTGCAGGTAAGGATATTGTGAAAATGGACATAACTGAGCTCAAACCGGCAAAAACGAGCACGGGATTGGAACGAGTGTCAAAAGCCGTAGCCGGGAAGCATTTTTCAAGTATTTGAGCTCAAAGTAATAACTATGGTCCTTGAAGAATCACTATTTGGCAAGAATAGTCCCTGGATTAATTTATACAAGTGGTCCCTGGAATTTCAGAAAATACAAAATGAGTCCTTGTGATTTTATCTAAACTAAGCTACAAAAATTACATTACATAATCCATAAACCCATTTCATAACCCAAAACCCTTTTTAACCTCATAAACCCACAAGCCCATCATAAAAATCCCATAACCCACACGGCCCTTCCCACACAACCCGTCCAATGAAAACAAATAAATATAAAAAAATGCCACGCGCCTCTTTTTACCCCCAATCCCCTTTCCCCCTTTTCACCCCCAGTTACCAGCTTAAGAACCCTAATTACCCATCCCTTAAAATTACCACAATTAAGGGTAATTGTGTCAAATCAAATGGTTCTAGAAGGTCAGGGACTTGTCAGATGTCATAGAAAGCACAAAATGCATACGTGGCAGTATGCTATTGGAGGAGACGCGTCATAATTGATCAATCCAAGGGCTGATATGATGAGGCAATGATTAGAAGATGATCAAGGGCTTGTATTAACTCTCAGAAAGCACACCACACGGATTGCCAAGCTGGCAATCCGTGAGCTCCTCATTCTAGATCCTTCTCACCTCAAGCTATATAAAGTACTCCTCACCAACAATTTGGAGCTGTTTGTTATTAGGTGTAGTAGTAGCATAGTGTAGCTTTAGGATAGCTTTTAGCTTATGCTCATTGTAATTCTACTTTTAGTCTTATTTTACTCTTCAATATTTTGTAAACTCTCAGTTTTAATAAAATCAAGTTTCAATTGATTAGTTGTCTAAGTAACTGTTAATGCTCTTTTAAAGTTTCTAATAGTTAAAGTCTCATTCAAAGCTTCTATATACTGTTCTATAAACTCATGTAAGCTCATTAGTAGCTTATTGTGAGTTTTACTTAACTGTTTTCTTTTCAATTCCAAATAGTCAACGATAGTCAAACAGTAGAAACAATGGTGATGATGGAAAAATGATGGTGAATGGTTGCAGAGGTGTGTTTAAGCCTATCTAAGAGATAGGCTTTGGTTGGTTGTTTTCCCTATGTCAGTTAGGGAGTAGCTTTTGTAAGTTCCACTTTTCCATTTTTTTAAGCCTATTTAGCATTATGTTACTAGATTAGTGTAGATCTGTATTGTTAGCTTGTCTGTTATTTGGATCTGTTTTCATTCATCATTTGCTAGTTTAAATTGATCTCTCGTAGTAGTTTCATAGTTTGTTTAATCATTTTACACGTTACTGTTTTGATACTGCCTACACTTGCATTACTGTGATTCTAAGCTACTTGTTGTTATGAGATGTGTTACTGTGCTTAACTCAACTTACTTGATTTGTCTACAAGCTAATGTGGTGGATTTTTGGCTTAAATCTTACTGATGCTTCATTTAAGTTCATTTCTGCTAGGCTAAGGAGTGTTTGGTTGACTGTTGTTTCTGTGATTAAAGGTTTTGTGGACTGTGAAATTGGTTGAGTTAAGTTGCTTTAGGTTGCATTAGACTAGACGTAACATAAAATTAGTAGACTATTTGAGTAAAAGTCAAAATTCACTTTGAGCTTTTTATTTTCGCTAATAGCAGTTAGTATCAGTTAGATTTTCAATAGGATAGGTTCATAGATAGTTAGTTTAGTTTAAATCAATCTCATATTAGCTTAATACACCAATATAGATCAATTAGAGTATATTTAAAAGCAAAAAAAAAGTCAACTGAATAAGGTTCTAAAAAAGTCAGTAGGTACTGCTCTTTTGCAGTCTTGTATGTGGTTTTTGTTGCTGAACATGGGTCTAATTGGAGGTCAATTGGTGAGTTTCTCATAAGGCTTTTTGTGTTTATATAATCTCAGTACTGCTAAGTAAGTTTTGCCCCCATTAGATTTGACTTTACAGCTTATTTGAATGACTTTTGGTTGGCTTATACTTGGTGCTTTTTCTGTGTTCATCAGTTTAATGTGCCTAAGTGCTTCTAAACTTGCATTAATTTAGGTTAGTAATTGTGAGATAGTGATAGGGATTTTTGTGCTTAGAGGTACTTAAGCTAGCTGAGAACATTTTGCCCCCTTAAAGTTCTACTTTAGTGCTTATTAGACTGCTTATTTGCTTGCTGCTAGTTTGTCCCATTTAGTGCTTAGCTGTTTTTCTATTTGAGTGCATTAGATCATTTTGGCTTATGAACTTGAATCCATTGCTTTATTTGAGCTTTGATAAGTTTGTTTGAGCTAGTTTCATTGTCCTGTGCTTATTTGTTCATTAGTTTGCTTATTTGGCTTATAATAGTGCTTAATTTGGACTGTTTGACCTTGCATTGCATGAACCAGAGTTTCTTTTGGTCTTAATTAAGTATTTTTGAGCTTATTTGAGTCATAAAATCATTTTGGAAAAGTTTGACTTAATTTGGTCAAACTGCTTATTAATAAGCACTTATTCTAAACTGCTTTTTGCTCCAATAAGCACTTAACTGCTTAATTTTCCAAAATTTCTTTTTCCAGTAGCTTTAGAATTTTATTTTAGATTTACCATATCAGAATTATTTGAATAGATTTGCTATTTCTTTTTAATTTTTCTTAATTTTTAAGTCATTGTTAATTCAAATTAAATCACAAAAATACAAAAATAATTTTCATTTTTATTTTTAAAATTTGTTTTTAGTTCAGTAAGATTTTTAAAAATTATATTTGTAGATTAAATCTTTTATTTGCTAATTAGTTTAATTTTCTTTTATTAAACAAAAATAAAAAAAATAGTTTTAATTTTTAAATAAAAATAAAAAGCCAAAAATAATAATTTTATTTTTCTAAAAATTTTCTTTTATCATTTTTAGTTTTTAAAAATTTTAATTGCACCCCTAGCATTAGATTTGAATTAATTTCACGTTTTTAGTTGTTACGTTACGTTTATTTCACGTTTATTAATTCGTAGTTACGTTTTTAGCTTACGTGTGCTTTGATTACGTGATTTGCTTATCTAATTACTTGATTGTGTTTAATTTGCCTATCATTAGTGTAATTCTAATTTTTATCACTTTTACCATTTTTCACTACAGTTTTACGATTCGGAAATCGATATTCCATTTAGCCTTCACACGGACACGACCCGGGTAATTTATTATTTGTTGAGAAATTATTTGAAAAAAATACTATACTAAAACGATCACACCAACCCACCATGGAGAGACTCGAACCTCGGACCTCTCGCATGTGGTAACACCTCCAGCCAAAGCTCATAAGGAGATCTTGATGGCCAACTGAGCTAAGCCCAGTTGGTTACAAATCACATGTAAATTACATAAATCACATGTGACTTTGTGAGTTTTAAAATATCAAATCAACTACGTTTTTACAAACTACATGTGATTTTTCGAATCATAAATTTCAACACTCACAAAAACAACTCGAACAAAAAGCTGGCTAAAAGTATATGAAATACTCATCTATAGAAAGATGATTTTGATATAATTTGTTTTGCGTGAGAATTAACAGTTTGTAAGATATTTAAAAAAATATATATATATGAAAATGAATTTTTAATTTGATGAAAAAATAAAGACTAAGATTTGTCTATTTAATCTTTTTTATTTTTTTTATATTTTTTTAGTCTATGGTGAAGTTCCATATACCCTCTTGAGCCAAATACCCCATAGAAATGGTTGACTCTGTATAATAGAAACGAACTTATATTTTTACAAAGTTTGGTAATACTGTCAATTTATTATCAAGTTAGCTAATAAAGAGCTAATATTTCCTTATCATTTTTTATTTTTTTTGAACGGCCATTTTATTTAATAAAAACTAGCAAGAAGCTAGAACTTACAAAGAAATAAGATGTGGGTTTTTTAGCCAGTCGTTCATACTAAACGATGCTTTACATCTATGCCTACACCAATAATAAGACTTGGAAACAATATCATCAAAAAACCTCGCTTTCACTGGAATCTTAGCTTCGAAAATAAACATGTTACGAACCGACCACAAGCACCACCACATAACATAGAACACACCTTCCAACATCAATTTGTTTGTTGTCGGGATGCGCAGATTCACTAACCAATTCTTCCAGTCATCATAATCTTCGAAATCCCGATATGAAATGTCCCACCAAAGCATAATCAAACGAACCGTTTGGCGAATCATACAGCAAGAGAAAAATAGATGGCTAGATGTCTCTACCCCATTTTCACAAACAACACACATGAGAGACTCGAAATGCATACCTCGACGAGAAATGTTAAACCTTGTCGGCAATGCATCCAGCTTGACCTTCCACGCCAACACATTCACCTTTATTGGCACATATTTAACCCACCTCGTAATGGAGGCAACCTCCGGGAGAGTTTTGTCATCGATCAATTTTTTAGCCGACGCATCGGTGAATTCCTCTGAGTTCTCCAACACCCACGACCATCTGTCAAGCATGGGAGATAAACTAACATCTTGCATCATAACTACAAGCTCCTCAAGTTGTTCCTGCTCAGCTCCACTTCTCGGATTTCTTCTAAACGAGTGATCCAAACTTGGATGCATAAGTTTCGTCCCAACAGAGATTCGTTTACTTGATTCAAGAGCAGATAAGCGCGGAAATCGATACCTAAGCATGCCACCCTCTTTCCAACAATCTTCCCAGAAAAGAGTGTTCTCCCCATTCCCCAATTTAATGCACATGAAACTACGCAAGTCAAAACCTTTATGAGCTAGAGATCGAAATTCATTCACAATACTCATCCAACACGACTTCATACCATCTTTGACATTTGCATCCAACTTTCCATCAGCTCCATGAATCGCCTTAATAACACGAACCCATGAAGAAGAATCTTGCGTATAAAATCGCCAAATCCATTTGAACATTAAACTTCTATTCAGCGCATAGAGGCTTGAGACACCGAGGACTCCTTTAACTTTGGGAGCTAACACTTTCTTCCAATTAACCCAAGACTTAACAAAGTAACCAGCACGAGGTGTATCCACACTTTCTTTTATTTGACCCAACAATTTTACCACCTAGCTGATGATTGGCTAACAATGCGAGAAACAAAATCGCACAATAGGCCATCACAGAAAAAAAAAGTTTCCATATGATGTTTGGTTTACATTGATGATAGAAGCTGGTGTAGGTAAATTTCCATATGCGTAAGATCTTGTCAATGATTTGATATTTTGATTCTTAGAGCATTCGGTAAGGTAACCACATGTTAAAGTTTAACCAGCTGACACGTCAGCGCCACATCAGCCACCAAACTTTAACCAAAAACCCCTGGTATCATAACCACACTTTAACCAAACTATTCTCAAATTCAACCCCTAAACTAAAACTAATATTTCATTTAATAGCTAACATAAGATTTAAAATCAAGGTTGCAAAAATCGTGAATCGGTAGTCGGGCGGTCGACCCCCCTGTAGCTTGTAATCGGTCTAGGCGGGATTAATCGGATTGGAATTTTTGACAAGTTTTCTATATTTCCGGCAAGTTTTAGGTATTTCTGGCAAATTTTAGGTATTTAGCAAGATTTTTCTTAAAAAAACATTTTGAAATAGATATAAATAACAAGTATAACTTATTAAATAATTTTACGGCGAGTTTTGAGAATTTCTAGCAAGGTTTGAATGTTTCAGACAAGCTTGACCACCGTTGACCGTCATTAACCATTGTTGACCACGGTTGACCGAATTGTTTGACCGATTTACACAAATCGGCAAGGTTTGTGACCTTGTAGCACCTAATCGGTGATTAATCGGCCTTGTAGGCCTTGTTTTGCAACATTGCTTAAAATACAAATTACATTAAACATTAAACTTAAACACAGATTACAATAAACATGAAACTTAAAACATGAAATACAAAGTACGATTAATAAAAGTTTTGATGTTATATTGGAACTCAACTCGATTTCAACACTATTTTGTGGTAACTCAGCTCAATATCTTACATCTAGAAGATTGGCATAACCACAGATACCAATTAGACTTGTTGCAGTCATATATAATTCATCAAACACAGTTACAAATTAGACTCGTTGCAGTCAGCCAGTCACATATAACTCATCAAAACTTTTACTGATTGTCAACTCAGCACCACGTCATCTTCTTTTGTCTCACTCACTCATCACTCACATCCTTGTAGAGCTGTAAAACTTACTCCGTCATATGCTGCGTGAAGCGGGTGACTCACGCACCATTACTCATCCCACTTTGTACGTCCAGCCTCATGGGTTTATGGGTAGAGCATTTCTCCCTCATACTAATATGTATTGATTGGGACGGAACCGGATGTGTTCCGGGACTCCAAAGGAATTTTGCGGCGTAGTGTTAATTTTTAGTAAAACATCGATTTTTCTTAAATGCATATGGTTCAAGAAAATTATGCTCCTTGTTTTTATATAATTTCTCGTAAATGCACCTGGTCAAATTGTGTACTGGTTCTGTCCATGCTTATCGAGTTATCGACAATGATGATATGTACATATGTTATGCAATCATCAAATCGTTAGCATGATTGATATTTGACAATGATGATATGTACTTCAAAGCAAACATACACTTTTTCAATAATGAACATAAGGCTATGATGTTTTGGTTCCTTGTCCGTCGGCTTTAAGTAGTGACACCCGTGGTAATTATAATGGTAACTTGGAGACTCTCGGGAAAAGAGGAAGAAGTGATTGAGTTATATATAGAAATACGAGTTAATTGCATTTTTGGTCCGTGTAGTGGCCAAATTGCAGGTTTGGTCCTTAAAATTTTGAAAGTGCAGTGATAGTCCCCATTTTAAAGTTTGGGTCGCATTTTTGGTCATTGGACAAAGTTAAATGACTAAAATACCTTTTGTCTTCTTTAAAAAAAGACAAAGGTAATTTGGTTATTTCACACTAATCAAGGACAATTCAACCCAAACTTCAAAATGGAGACTACCGCTGCACTTTCAAAGTTTTGAGGAATAAACCTGCAATTTGGCCATACCACAGAGACCAAAGATGTAATTAACTCCAGAAATACTTATTTGTTAATTTTGATCAAATAATATTCGCAATAAGTTTTTTACAAAATAGACATCATTTTACGTTTAGAATTCACATAAAATGTTGCGTCATTTTGGAACCAAACGTTTAGAATTCAACCCAAACTTCAAAATGGAGACTACCGCTGCACTTTCAAAGTTTTGAGGAATAAACCTGCAATTTGGCCATACCACAGAGACCAAAGATGTAATTAACTCCAGAAATACTTATTTGTTAATTTTGATCAAATAATATTCGCAATAAGTTTTTTACAAAATAGACATCATTTTACGTTTAGAATTCACATAAAATGTTGCGTCATTTTGGAACCAAACGTTTAGAATTCAACCCAAACTTCAAAATGGAGACTACCGCTGCACTTTCAAAGTTTTGAGGAATAAACCTGCAATTTGGCCATACCACAGAGACCAAAGATGCAATTAACTCCAGAAATACTTATTTGTTAATTTTGATCAAATAATATTCGCAATAAGTTTTTTACAAAATAGACATCATTTTACGTTTAGAATTCACATAAAATGTTGCGTCATTTTGGAACCAAAGGTTATGTGTTTAATAGATGGAGACCTGCTTGTTATCAATAATTCAATATTATATTCAGCGGGGTCTTGAATGGGTGTTCAATAGATGCCGTCGCATAAGGCCTTCAACTAAAAAGGGCCACATTTTTATTTGTTTTGCATTTAAGTACACATAATATTAAACATATATGATTCATATAGTTCAAGTTTATACGCATTTTTTTTAGTTTACAAGTGTAATGGGGCCTCTTTATTATTATTGACTAGTGCTACTAAAAAGTACAAGAAGGCCCTGATTATATTCTGGTTGGAGACTCAGAGTACTAATTTGAATACGTATATTTTCGAGTTAATTGAATAAAACCCATCATATAAAAGAGTTGCGATCCTTTGCAAAGTAAAAAAAAACTAAAAAGGCTAGAAAGCCACTCACAATGTGACAAGTGTCCACCACCCACTCCCTCCCTTTTTTCTTATTAAATTCGGTTAGGGGTATAATGGTCATTTAACTCGTTTTTCTAATTCCACCTCAAACTTTAAACGTAAATAACGCTCAAACGACAAACTTTTATGTAAAACCGATTTCACCATAATTTTTAAAATTTAATTTTCTTTAATTTGGTATGCATTATAATATATGAATCGATACTTGTTTTTTAACATTTTAAGTGGGTGTTGATTTTCTTGAAAATTTTAGCATTTTCAGCA
The DNA here is from genome assembly GCA_014162995.1 of Artemisia annua. Taxonomy (NCBI): domain Eukaryota; kingdom Viridiplantae; phylum Streptophyta; class Magnoliopsida; order Asterales; family Asteraceae; genus Artemisia; species Artemisia annua. The sequence continues at coordinate 93,252 of LBNU01002223.1, read as the reverse complement.
TTTTCAGCTCTAATTTTGTCTAGTTTAAAGGCCGAATTTTGCAAAACTTAAAACACGAAAGTTGTAGCTTCTTGGCCATTCTTTACCTAGAAATTTGAATCACTCAAATCCGATATGATATGAGTGAGATATCGCGCGTTAAAGATGAGGTCTTAGTCATATTTAGTGCACACAAAGTGTTTGATAAAATGACTAAAAGAGATTTTTCATATAAAAATATATTTAAATGCACTAATTGATCAAGTTATTTTCAGTTTAACAAAAGTATCAGTTTGTTATGTTAAATAGAATTGATGAACCCAAACATTTGATCAAATTGATGAACCTGAAAAAATTGATGAACCTGAAATTTGATGAACCTGAAAAGAACTGTGATCATTATAAAAAAATAACTGATGAACCATATCAAAAATAACTGCTGAACGTTATAAAAAATAACTGATGAACCATATCAAAAATAACTGATGAACCATATAAATAATAACTGATGAACTTTATAAAAAATAACTGATGAACCATATAAAAAATAACTAATGAACGTTATTTTTTTTCGAAATCTGCTGAACATTATAAAAAATAACTGATTAACGTTATAAAAATAACTGATGAACAATATAAAAAATTACTGATGAACGTTATAAAAATAATTGATGAACAATAACTGTTAAACATTTTCAAAAATAAGCAAATCAAATACAAAGTTGTACAGTCATTTTTTAACAAAGAATCACACATTTTATAATTAGGCTTTCACGTTTTAACAAAGAACAATCTTGAAATTAGTTCATTTATATAAAAAAAAATAAAAATAATAACCATATCCTTGTAGTCCTACACTGATGAACGTTATTTTTTCAAAAATTGATGAACATTATAAAAAATAACTAAAGAACGTTATAAAAAATAACTGATGAACAATATCATAAATAATTGATGAACGTTCTTTTTTTGAAAACTGCTGAACATTATAAAAAATAACTGATGAACATAATAAAAAATAACTTGATGAATAATATAAAAAATAAAAGATGAACTAATAAAAATTGTATTTTTATTAGAAAGTTGATGAACTAATTAACAATACTAACTTAAATTGATGAATATTATCAAAAATAATTGATGACCAAAACTAACTAATGAATTAATAAACATTATAACAATAAGCTCATCAAATACAAAGTTATACAATCACTTTTTCACCAAAAATTACACTTTTTTATAACAAAAACTCCAAATATTTACTCACTCACTCTTTGCAAACCTACTGACCTCTCACACATAGTGGAATGTGATGCATTTCTCAAAAAGCCAAACCAAAAAGTTGACTATCTTACTTTTTATCTAGATACCTTACACTAAGAACCCAATCTTCCATTTTTTTCATTTCAATAGATCTTCCATTTGTAAAAAACAAATAAAAATCAATAGATCTTCCATTTTTTCATCATAAAAAGTTTAGCAAAGCAATTCCAACCAATTGGCGATGGTGGTTATACGGAAAACAAATGGATCGAGAATGAGAGAGCTCCAATCAACAACAAAATGAAGATGACGGCGATGGTGGCTGTTTGTAACGGAATTTTCCGGCGTATTCGAAGGTGGTGGCATCGTTGACGGTGGTATCAGTATGTATTTACCGATGACGGTGGCGATGGTGTTTGTTGTTGTGTTTACCGATCAATATCCGATCTGTTAATAGTGGCGGTTGTTGTTGTGGTTACCGGTGCGGTGACGGTTGAATTTCCGGCAACGGCGACTTCTCCATAATCGAATTCTTCTTCGTTGTTGTTGATCAGTGTGTATTTTTAGTTTGAACTTTTTTTTTT
>LBNU01002223.1:73132-91022 GCA_014162995.1 Artemisia annua | reverse complement strand
AATTAATAATCGTACATTACATCCTTTTATCCAAATACTAATCACAAATGGGCATGAAACTATCAGCTTTACGAAGACCTATACCTTCAGCAAGCGTGTAAAGCTTAGTGCCAGGTAAAGATTTCGTCAATTGGTCAGCTAAGTTATCATCTGTGTGAACTTTGAGTAACTCGATCTCTCCAATCGCCACTTGCTCTCGCACGTAGTGATACTTGATCGGGAAATTTCTGGTGCCCCTCATGAGTCCAGGCTCGTGGGCAAATGAAATTTCAGCAGAATTGTCACAATACATTTTTATAGGTCGTTGTATTGAGGGCATAACTCCAAGTCCCGAAATAAACTTCCTAATCCAAACAGCTTCCATTGCAGCTTCAGAAGCAGCCACATACTCACTTTCTGTCGCAGACATAGCTAATATACTCTGCTTCTTGCTCCTCCAATCCACAGCTCCTCCATTAATAACAAAGACATATCCCGTCTGAGACTTCGTATCATCTTTATCACTTTTCCAAGAGGCATCACAGTAACCTGTTACATCAAGTTCTGCATTTGGATCTGGATTTCCCCCATAAACTAAGAATGTATCTTTAGTAGCCCTAAGGTACTTAAGAATATTCTTCACAGCAGTCCAGTGAGCTTCACCTGGATTTTGCTGATATCGACTGGTTAAGTTTTGAGCAAATGCCACATCCGGCCTTGTGCTTTTCACCGCATACATTATAGATCCTACTGCCGAAGCATAAGGAACCTTCTTCATGCGATTCACCTCTGCAGGTGTAGAAGCACATAATTTGCTACTCAAGCCATGGTGTTCTTGCATTGGCAAATATCCCTTTTTGGAATTTTGCATATTGAATCTCTTCAATATTTTATCAATGTAAGCACTTTGGCTTAATCCAATCAATCGCTGAGATCTATCTCGATATATCTTAATTCCCAGAATAAATGCAGCTTCCCCTAAATCTTTCATAGAAAAACACTTTCCAAGATATGCCTTGACTTGCTGCAAACTTGGAATGTCTTTCCCCATGATCAATATGTCATCGACATATAAAATAAGGAAAATTACATTACTCCCACTAGCTTTGTGGTATACACATGGCTCATCAAGATTTTGAGCAAATCCAAATCTTTTGATTTCCTCATCAAATCTTTTATTCCATTGCCGTGATGCTTGCTTCAATCCATAAATGGATCTTTGAAGCTTGCATACACGGTTTGGGAATTCTGGATTGACATACCCCTCAGGCTGCGCCATATAGATGTCTTCATCTAGGCGACCATTTAAGAAGGCGGTTTTGACATCCATTTGCCAAATCTCATAGTCATAGTATGCAGCTATGGCTATAAGAATCCTAATGGCCCTAATATCGGCTACGGGAGAAAAAGTTTCTTCGTAGTCAATACCAAACGTTTGAGTAAACCCTTGAGCTACCAAACGGGCCTTATAGGTGTGTACAATGCCATCCATATCAGTCTTTAACTTGTAGAGCCATTTACTCCCAACTACCTTGGCACCAGGAGGAAGGTCTACTTCAGTCCAAACTTCGTTATCATGCATGGATTGCATTTCCCCATCCATAGCAACCTGCCATTTAGCCTTTTCAGGACTTTTCATGGCAGCCTTATAACTAGTAGGTTCATTAAGATCCCCTAGTATAGACTGATCGCACTCTACATTAAGACATAGTCGATCAGGTGCTTTTATAGTCCTTTCGGATCTACGGATAGGAACCACCTCAACTTCTGGTGGAGGACCCAGACTATCTGGTTCTTCAGGAAGTTGACTAGTGTTTTCAGAAGGTAATGCATCAACATGATCGTCTTCCAGATCATACTCTCTCCCACTGAATTCTTGAGATATGAGTTCCTTTTCCAAGAAATCACCATACCTTGCAACAAACACTTTGTTTTCAGGAGGATAATAAAAGTAGTAACCGATCGTTTCCTTTGGGTATCCTACAAAGATGCATTTAACAGATCTTTGTTGGAGCTTATCAGCAGAGTCACGTTTAACATACGCCTCGCAGCCCCAGACTTTTAGATAAGACAAGTTAGGCACTTTACCGGTCCATAACTCATAAGGTGTCTTATCTACCTTCTTTGTGGGAACCATATTGAGAATGCGAACAGCAGACTCTAAAGTATAATCCCAAAACGAGAAGGGAAGAGTCGTTAGATTAAACATAGATCGTATCATATCTTGCAATGTACGATTTCTTCTCTCAGATACACCATTTTGTTGTGGAGTATATGGAGAAGTTAGATGCTGTACAATCCCATTTTCAGCAAGATAATCTATAAACTCTTGACTCAGGTATTCACCACCTCTATCGGATCGAAGAGCTTTAATCTTCTTTCCAAGTTGCAACTCAACTTCTGCTTTAAACACTTTGAATGTTTCAAAGACCTCATGTTTATGTTTAAGTAAATAAACATAATCATAACGACTATAATCATCCGTAAATGTTAAGAAGTAGCTAGCACCCCTCCTTGACACATGTCTAAGTGGTCCACATACATCTGTATGAATAAGACCAAGTAGATCAGAAGCCCTTTCAATCCTATTTTTAAAGGGTTTCTTTGTCATCTTGCCCGCAATACAAGATTCGCATTTATCAAATGATTCATCATTGATCTTTTCTAAAAGCCCATCGCGTTGCAGCTTTTCCATGCGAGTCTTGCCAATGTGAGCAAGTCGACAATGCCAAAGATAAGAAGAATCCTGACCTTTCTTGATTCTCTTATGGTTGATGCTATAGACTGAATTATTATTGAAAGCATTATTATTATCATTCATGTCCAATTCAAAGATACCATTCACAGCAATTGCGTTAAAATAAAAAACACCATTTAAAGAAACTGAAATTGCATTGCTTGAAATAGTATGATGAAATCCAAGATCCAACAAACATGAAAAGGAAATGACACCTCTAACAATTGACGGTGCATAATGACAATTATTTAAAGATAGTACGAGACCCGAAGGTAACACTAAATTAAATGTTCCTATAGCTTCAACTCTTGCAGGCGCTCCATTACCAACGTGCAAGAATTGTTCCCCATAGGCAAGCTTCCTCTCCTCTCTAAACCCCTGCAAAGTATTGCAGATATGAATTCCACAGCCCGTATCATATACCCATGAATTCAGTTTATGAGATAAAGAAAATAATTCAATCATAAAGAACGCACCTGAAGTACTGGCTTGGCCAGCCTCACTTTGCTGCTTCTTTTGTCGCAAGTCATCTATGTAGAGCGCACAATTGCGTTTCCAGTGCCCCGGTTGATGACAGAAGTGACACGCCTGATCCTTCTTCGTAGGAGGATTCACCTTAGGCTTCTTGGGTTGGTTTTGATTCACCTTTGGATTAGGTTGATAAGCCAGAACCTGCTTGCTTTTGTCAGCCTTACCCTTACCCTTGTTCACATGCGATTTCTTCTGGATTCTACCCCCTTGAATTGCCAACACTTGTGGGGTAGGAGCCTTGCCCTTTGATGGTAGATGTCTCTCATAATCAACAAGCAGTGCGAGTAATTCAGAGACTGTCTTCCCCGAGCAGTGCATGTTCCAATTTTGCACAAAACCAGCAAAGTCCTTGTTAAGGGATCTGTTGATCAAGTGAACTTGAACATTGTCGGGGTAACCAAATCCGATTCTGTAAAGTTGATCGAAGAATTCCCTCATCTCATTTACATAATCTTCAACTGGTTTTCCATCAGCATGCTTGCAGCAATGTAGTTTGTCCAAAGACTCGTACAATTCAACTGCTGGAGTTTTTTCATAGCGCTGCCTAAGCTCGCTAATTATGTCATACGGGAAATAATGCTCAAACTTCTTTTGCATTACCGGTTCCATACTTTGAAGCATCAAACAACCGACTTCATTGTATTTACCAAGTGTGACTCTCCATTCAGCCTTAACCTGCTCGGTCGCTGTAGGACCAGTAGGTTCATCAGGGCAACGGGTATTCAAATAATCGAGTTTACCGGTCGCTTTCAAGACAATTCTAAGCGAACGGTACCAATCATTGAAATTCTTTCCAGTCAATTTGGCCCTTTCAAGATGACTCTTGAAAGCAGCAAACACGGAGTTATCGGGTTGAGCCATTTCTACATAAAGAAAAAGTTCAAACATTAGTATTTTCGATAAGAAAATATTTTCAAGTAAACATAATACCCATGGAAATATTCATATAACCATCTTAGTTTCTTGAAAATCTAGGATCCAACTTTTCATAATTTTACTACGTCAGTTGATCTGCCATATAGTAAATCATTATAAAAGATGGTAATCTGTCGAACAATAATTGGCAAACAATTTTTCCAATTCCTAGAAAATTATGGGATTTACTTCAAGTTGATTCATCAACTTGCCGTGTAAGCATGTTTCATCCCATCTCATGCCGTAAGCTCTAGGTCTCACGCATCAACTTACTTAAGTCGACTAACTTAGAGACTGCAAATTAACCATGTGTGGTCTCACGCACACTCGGAAATTTGCCTTGTCCTTAATCTTTGGCCTAGGTCTCACGCATACCAAAGAAAAATTCCAAGTGTCCTTTATCGTTAGATGGCATGTGACTTAAATTTTAGGGTATTTAGTTTTTGATGTGTCAAAAACATGTATAAAGATGCATGCACTCATCTTTATAACATAAATTTTACAAAACAATTTTTCTAATCCAATTCATTAAAGTGAGTATCATCAAAGTTTTAATTGGTGCGTTGAGCGAATTACAACATTGCACTAAGAGACTTCATACAATAATGTTCCAAGATGACGCACAAGCGGGCCCGGAGCTTTCGTATGCGCGTAGCATTAAAAAACTTGGCTCCAGTGAAACCCACCACACAGTTTGCCATTGAGCCTTGGAAGGCATTAAAGTATAGTCGTCTCAACCAATTAAAAGTTTATGAAAACTCAAAACATTGTTTCACCATTATTAGTCAAGTTTAATTTTTCTTTTGAAAACTACCCTTGTTATTGCTTACAATAAATAAACACATAACACATAACAAGTAATTTAAAAAGAAAACAATAAACATCTAATAAACAAACAAGGTGAAAACACATAGCCGCATGCAAGCTTAATTAGATCAAAACCCTAATTAAAACCAATTCTAGGTTATCACAAAAGAAATTGATTTTAATTATAATTGGAGTCTTCCCCAATTCTAGATCTATCTAATTACTACGTGTGGATCACAAACTTGCACATAAAACATTATAAGAATAATCCATGACTAACATGCATGTTTCGTCATGGATTCATGCAAACCAATTACCACGTTGTACACATAAACATGTTACAAACCTAGGGTTACTAATCAATTAACAATTAATGATTAAACAAAACACCAAACCCTAATTAGGCAAAACATACAAATCGTCCCCCCCATAAATTAGGGTTAGGGTTTTAAAAAAAATTTTCATAAAATTTTAAAGAAACCCTAGAAAAACATAACATGTTATTAAAACAATCAAAGATACGTTTTTTATTGGTTTTAGTAATCAATTACATGTTATACATGGCTCGTGATGCCACTGTTAGAATTTAAGTACCATGACAATCATATAAATAAAACACAAAGTAGCACATAATAGCGGAAGCATAAGATCTAGTATAACATATAATTATTAACTAAAACTTAAATAGAAAACATACCTCAATTGCAATTCTTGATTGGGATTGAACAAGTGATGAACCCTAATTAGGGTTTATAAAGATCAATGTTAAACCCCTTACCTTTTTGTTTAACGATCTCTTGATAACAACAATAGTGTGTTGTTACCTCGTTCTTGTACACACAAACTAAACCGTATTAAGGTTATGCAAGTAAAACACAAGAAACAATTTTTGATTAACAAAAAATCGAAACCCTTAGTATCTAGGGGTGTTCGATCGGTTTTGGAACCAAAAGAAAGAGAAGAAGAGTTTAGGGATAATTGTGTGTAGAAGAGATGTGAAAACCTAGAAATCCCAATTGTATTTATAGGCTTTAGAAATCTTAGAGTCCAAGTTTGATAAGGATTGGGATACCCCAATCCTTGGCCGATCGGTTGGAAGCCCCCAAGGGGTGTTCCGGATCCTTCTTGACTTTCCAATTTATCCACAATTATACTTTCCTTATCTTCGTCTAACGGTCGTTAGTCATTTAACGGAAAACACTAACGATCGTTAAATTCTTGTGTTAATAATAAATATATAAAATACATTTATTATTATTCCTTAATACTCATTTGTATCGTGTGCAATCCCGAGGTCTCGCGTTCGATTCTAGACATTTACACGTTAAATATTTAACTATAATTTAACAGCTCCCACTTAGTTAAACATTAACTGTAAAATGACATTGGTCGGCGTCTTGCAACACTCCAATGCCCCTAGTTCAAACCGAGCTGAGTTTCCTGGAAAACCCTTAACGATTCATCGTTATTATTATCCTTTTGTTTCTAATACTCTGATTAATAAAGAAATACATCTTTATTAATATTCAGTTTCTCGTATATAAATAATTGAACAAAATTACCAAAACATATTTGGGCGTGGCCACGCAAACATTTTGTCAATCTTACGAGTGGCCCATAGTATTAAACTTCAAAACAAATTTGAAGGAACAAATTCTATCTTGACTACGAGACTAACCCATGAACTTTGCAACACTTCTGAAAACAACCCTTATAACTACCAGTTACGGATAGCGGTAGATTGCTCCACAGAAATGTACTACATTCATGACACTTATCTGGCATCTCAAGTCTGAGGATAACTAATTATGATTTACTTAAGATAAGTCAAATCATTTAGTTTGGGATAAGTCCAATATCCAATTCATTGAATACCTAATTGTCTTCCCTTTATAATATTCCCATATTATAAACCAACAATGGACATGTTTAGAATAATAAATTATTCATGGATATAAACATGCAAAAACAAGGATATATATTATTAAAGCAATGTAAATAAACAAACCATTCTTTATTTCATTGGAAATTAATAATCGTACATTACATCCTTTTATCCAAATACTAATCACAAATGGGCATGAAACTATCAGCTTTACGAAGACCTATACCTTCAGCAAGCGTGTAAAGCTTAGTGCCAGGTAAAGATTTCGTCAATTGGTCAGCTAAGTTATCATCTGTGTGAACTTTGAGTAACTCGATCTCTCCAATCGCCACTTGCTCTCGCACGTAGTGATACTTGATCGGGAAATGTCTGGTGCCCCTCATGAGTCCAGGCTCGTGGGCAAATGTGATTGCAGCAGAATTGTCGCAATACATTTTTATAGGTCGTTGTATTGAGGGCATAACTCCAAGTCCCGAAATAAACTTCCTAATCCAAACAGCTTCCATTGCAGCTTCAGAAGCAGCCACATACTCACTTTCTGTTGCAGACATAGCCAATATACTCTGCTTCTTGCTCCTCCAATCCACAGCTCCTCCATTAATAACAAAGACATATCCCGTCTGAGACTTCGTATCATCTTTATCACCTTGCCAGGATGCATCACAGTAACCTGTAACATCAAGTTCTGCCTTTGGATCTGGATTACCCCCATAAACTAAGAATACATCTTTAGTAGCCCTAAGGTACTTAAGAATATTCTTCACAGCAGTCCAGTGAGCTTCACCTGGATTTTGCTGATATCGACTGGTTAAGTTTTGAGCAAATGCCACATCCGGCCTTGTGCTTTTCACCGCATACATTATAGATCCTACTGCCGAAGCATAAGGAACCTTCTTCATGCGATTCACCTCTGCAGGTGTAGAAGCACATAATTTGCTACTCAAGCCATGGTGTTCTTGCATTGGCAAATATCCCTTTTTGGAATTTTGCATATTGAATCTCTTCAATATTTTATCAATGTAAGCACTTTGGCTTAATCCAATCAATCGCTGAGATCTATCTCGATATATCTTAATTCCCAGAATAAATGCAGCTTCCCCTAAATCTTTCATAGAAAAACACTTTCCAAGATATGCCTTGACTTGCTGCAAACTTGGAATGTCTTTCCCCATGATCAATATGTCATCGACATATAAAATAAGGAAAATTACATTACTCCCACTAGCTTTGTGGTATACACATGGCTCATCAAGATTTTGAGCAAATCCAAATCTTTTGATTTCCTCATCAAATCTTTTATTCCATTGCCGTGATGCTTGCTTCAATCCATAAATGGATCTTTGAAGCTTGCATACACGGTTTGGGAATTCTGGATTGACATACCCCTCAGGCTGCGCCATATAGATGTCTTCATCTAGGCGACCATTTAAGAAGGCGGTTTTGACATCCATTTGCCAAATCTCATAGTCATAGTATGCAGCTATGGCTATAAGAATCCTAATGGCCCTAATATCGGCTACGGGAGAAAAAGTTTCTTCGTAGTCAATACCAAACGTTTGAGTAAACCCTTGAGCTACCAAACGGGCCTTATAGGTGTGTACAATGCCATCCATATCAGTCTTTAACTTGTAGAGCCATTTACTCCCAACTACCTTGGCACCAGGAGGAAGGTCTACTTCAGTCCAAACTTCGTTATCATGCATGGATTGCATTTCCCCATCCATAGCAACCTGCCATTTAGCCTTTTCAGGACTTTTCATGGCAGCCTTATAACTAGTAGGTTCATTAAGATCCCCTAGTATAGACTGATCGCACTCTACATTAAGACATAGTCGATCAGGTGCTCTTATAGTCCTTTCGGATCTACGGATAGGAACCACCTCAACTTCTGGTGGAGGACCCAGACTATCTGGTTCTTCAGGAAGTTGACTAGTGTTTTCAGAAGGTAATGCATCAACATGATCGTCTTCCAGATCATACTCTCTCCCACTGAATTCTTGAGATATGAGTTCCTTTTCCAAGAAATCACCATACCTTGCAACAAACACTTTGTTTTCAGGAGGATAATAAAAGTAGTAACCCATCGTTTCCTTTGGGTATCCTACAAAGATGCATTTAACAGATCTTTGTTGGAGCTTATCAGCAGAGTCACGTTTAACATACGCCTCGCAGCCCCAGACCTTTAGATAAGACAAGTTAGGCACTTTACCGGTCCATAACTCATATGGTGTCTTATCTACCTTCTTTGTGGGAACCATATTGAGAATGCGAACAGCAGACTCTAAAGCATAATCCCAAAACGAGAAGGGAAGAGTTGTTAGATTAAACATAGATCGTATCATATCTTGCAATGTACGATTTCTTCTCTCAGATACACCATTTTGTTGTGGAGTATATGGAGAAGTAAGGTGCTGGACAATTCCTTCCTTAGCTAGATAATCTATAAACTCTTGACTCAGGTATTCACCACCTCTATCGGATCGAAGAGCTTTAATCTTCTTTCCGAGTTGCAACTCTACTTCTGCTTTAAACACTTTGAATGTTTCAAAGACCTCATGTTTATGTTTAAGTAAATAAACATAACCATAACGACTATAATCATCCGTAAATGTTAAGAAGTAGCTAGCACCCCTCCTTGACACATGTCTAAGTGGTCCACATACATCTGTATGAATAAGACCAAGTAGATCAGAAGCCCTTTCAATCCTATTTTTAAAGGGTTTCTTTGTCATCTTGCCCGCAATACAAGATTCGCATTTATCAAATGATTCATCATTGATCTTTTCTAAAAGCCCATCGCGTTGCAGCTTTTCCATGCGAGTCTTGCCAATGTGAGCAAGTCGACAATGCCAAAGATAAGAAGAATCCTGACCTTTCTTGATTCTCTTATGGTTGATGCTATAGACTGAATTATTATTGAAAGCATTATTATTATCATTCATGTCCAATTCAAAGATACCATTCACAGCAATTGCGTTAAAATAAAAAACACCATTTAAAGAAACTGAAATTGCATTGCTTGAAATAGTATGATGAAATCCAAGATCCAACAAACATGAAAAGGAAATGACACCTCTAACAATTGACGGTGCATAATGACAATTATTTAAAGATAGTACGAGACCCGAAGGTAACACTAAATTAAATGTTCCTATAGCTTCAACTCTTGCAGGCGCTCCATTACCAACGTGCAAGAATTGTTCCCCATAGGCAAGCTTCCTCTCCTCTCTAAACCCCTGCAAAGTATTGCAGATATGAATTCCACAGCCCGTATCATATACCCATGAATTCAGTTTATGAGATAAAGAAAATAATTCAATCATAAAGAACGCACCTGAAGTACTGGCTTGGCCAGCCTCACTTTGCTGCTTCTTTTGTCGCAAGTCATCTATGTAGAGCGCACAATTGCGTTTCCAGTGCCCCGGTTGATGACAGAAGTGACACGCCTGATCCTTCTTCGTAGGAGGATTCACCTTAGGCTTCTTGGGTTGGTTTTGATTCACCTTTGGATTAGGTTGATAAGCCAGAACCTGCTTGCTTTTGTCAGCCTTACCCTTACCCTTGTTCACATGCGATTTCTTCTGGATTCTACCCCCTTGAATTGCCAACACTTGTGGGGTAGGAGCCTTGCCCTTTGATGGTAGATGTCTCTCATAATCAACAAGCAGTGCGAGTAATTCAGAGACTGTCTTCCCCGAGCAGTGCATGTTCCAATTTTGCACAAAACCAGCAAAGTCCTTGTTAAGGGATCTGTTGATCAAGTGAACTTGAACATTGTCGGGGTAACCAAATCCGATTCTGTAAAGTTGATCGAAGAATTCCCTCATCTCATTTACATAATCTTCAACTGGTTTTCCATCAGCATGCTTGCAGCAATGTAGTTTGTCCAAAGACTCGTACAATTCAACTGCTGGAGTTTTTTCATAGCGCTGCCTAAGCTCGCTAATTATGTCATACGGGAAATAATGCTCAAACTTCTTTTGCATTACCGGTTCCATACTTTGAAGCATCAAACAACCGACTTCATTGTATTTACCAAGTGTGACTCTCCATTCAGCCTTAACCTGCTCGGTCGCTGTAGGACCAGTAGGTTCATCAGGGCAACGGGTATTCAAATAATCGAGTTTACCGGTCGCTTTCAAGACAATTCTAAGCGAACGGTACCAATCATTGAAATTCTTTCCAGTCAATTTGGCCCTTTCAAGATGATTCTTGAAAGCAGCAAACACGGAGTTATCGGGTTGAGCCATTTCTACAGAAAGAAAAAGTTCAAACATTAGTATTTTCGATAAGAAAATATTTTCAAGTAAACATAATACCCATGGAAATATTCATATAACCATCTTAGTTTCTTGAAAATCTAGGATCCAACTTTTCATAATTTTACTACGTCAGTTGATCTGCCATATAGTAAATCATTATAAAAGATGGTAATCTGTCGAACAATAATTGGCAAACAATTTTCCAATTCCTAGAAAGTTATGGGATTTACTTCAAGTTGATTCATCAACTTGCCGTGTAAGCATGTTTTATCCCATCTCATGCCGTAAGCTCTGGTCTCACGGGTCAGCTTACTTAAGTCGACTAACTTAGAGACTGCAAATTAACCATGTGTGGACTATCGCACACTCGGTAATTTGCCTTGTCCTTAATCTTTGGTCTGGGTCTCACGTGTCACCAAAGAAAAATTTCAAGTGTCCTTTATCGTTAGATGGCATGTGACTTAAATTTTAGGGTATTTAGTTTTTGATGTGTCAAAAACATGTATAAAGATGCATGCACTCATCTTTATGACATACAATTTTGCAAAACAATTTTCTATCCAATTCATTAACGCGAGTATCATCAAGTTTTAATTGGTGCGTTGAGAGATTACAACATTGCACTAAGAGGCTTCGCGCCATGAGGAATCCGGGATGACATACAAGCGAGCGTAAAGACTGAATGTGTCTCTTTAAGGCCACAATTTAATGCGAAACCAAACTTATGCCTCACCTTAGAGTATGCCATTGAGCCCCAGAAACGTCATAGAACAGTTGCCTCAACCAATTAAAATTTTTATGAAAACTCAAAACAATGTTTCACCTTTATTAGTCATGTTTAATTTTTCTTTTGAAAACTACCCTTGTTATTGCTTACAATAGATAAACACATAACACTTAACAAGTAATTTAAAAGAAAACAATAAACAATAATAAACAATTAAGATGAAACAAATAGCCGCATGCAAGCTTAATTAGATCAAAACCCTAATTAAAACCAATTCTAGGTTATCACAAAAGAAATTGATTTTAATTGTAATTGGAGTCTTCCCCAATTCTAGATCTATCTAATTACTACGTGTGGATCACAAACTTGCACATAAAACATTATAAGAATAATCCATGACTAACATGCATGTTTCGTCATGGATTCATGCAAACCAATTACCACGTTGTACACATAAACATGTTACAAACCTAGGGTTACTAATCAATTAACAATTAATGATTAAACAAAACACCAAACCCTAATTAGGCAAAACATACAAATCGTCCCCCCCATAAATTAGGGTTAGGGTTTTAAAAAAATTTTCATAAAATTTTAAAGAAACCCTAGAAAAACATAACATGTTATTAAAACAATCAAAGATACGTTTTTTATTGGTTTTAGTAATCAATTACATGTTATACATGGCTCGTGATGCCACTGTTAGAATTTAAGTACCATGACAATCATATAAATAAAACACAAAGTAGCACATAATAGCGGAAGCATAAGATCTAGTATAACATATAATTATTAACTAAAACTTAAATAGAAAACATACCTCAATTGCAATTCTTGATTGGGATTGAACAAGTGATGAACCCTAATTAGGGTTTATAAAGATCAATGTTAAACCCCTTACCTTTTTGTTTAACGATCTCTTGATAACAACAATAGTGTGTTGTTACCTCGTTCTTGTACACACAAACTAAACCGTATTAAGGTTATGCAAGTAAAACACAAGAAACAATTTTTGATTAACAAAAAATCGAAACCCTTAGTATCTAGGGGTGTTCGATCGGTTTTGGAACCAAAAGAAAGAGAAGAAGAGTTTAGGGATAATTGTGTGTAGAAGAGATGTGAAAACCTAGAAATCCCAATTGTATTTATAGGCTTTAGAAAACTTAGAGTCCAAGTTTGATAAGGATTGGGATACCCCAATCCTTGGCCGATCGGTTGGAAGCCCCCAAGGGGTGTTCCGGATCCTTCTTGACTTACCAAATAATCCACAATTATACTTTCCTTATCTTCGTCTAACGGTCGTTAGTCATTTAACGGAAAACACTAACGATCGTTAAATTCTTGTGTTAATAATAAATATATAAAATACATTTATTATTATTCCTTAATACTCATTTGTATCGTGTGCAATCCCGAGGTCTCGCGTTCGATTCTAGACATTTACACGTTAATACTTAACTATATTTCAACAATTTTTAGTTTGAACTTTTTTTTTGTTTGTATGGAAGAGAGTGATGGGGAATAGAGAAAAAAGATGTATGAGAAATAAAATTACGTAACTATCCTTTTGGAGCAAAAAGAAGGGGGACACGTGGCAACACCCCTTTTTAAAATTTTTTACTTTGCAAGTGATCGGGATTCTCATAGGAGAAGCCCCTCAAATAGCACCGGTATGTAACTCCCGACTCAAGTATTACCCAAAATGTTCCTAACACTTTATGAGAAAAAAATATGCGCATGCCTTGTACTTGTATGTGAGAAACAAAGATCATAAATCATTTGTAAGCATTGCATAAAACTTGTGTAAAAGTCTTTAAGCTAAGGACTCAATATTATGTTGGGGATTCAAAGAAATTACTAATAAGTTAGCAGTGACAAGCTAGCTCAATATTTTTCATACACTTAATATAGTCTCAAATGATAACACACGCAAGATATAGCTTTTTTAATTTGTTTTGATTGAGTTGAAAAAAGCAAGTAGGGTTATTAGATGATGAAGAGGCACTCGATGGTTTTGTGTTGTGCATGCGGAAGCAGGAATTCTTATGTTTGCTATTTACGTACGTACATATCCTTTCATCATTCCAAAAGACCAATATTATAATGTATAGTATCTCGAAAATATAGATTATGTAGTTACTTTCAGGATTAAACGACCATAAAAAAATATGTATATATCTTGGATCATTATTTATTTTAGCATAAATTTTAATTAATAAAGTAATAGCATGCTTTAAACTAGTTTATGCATTATACCCTTAAGGTTCTTCGTCAAACTTCGCCTTTAGTTTGGGTGTACAAGGTGATGTCATGGGCAATTCAATGGTGTTTCTAGTGTATTTGTGTTAAGGAGGTTGTATGTCGATTTTCGGTGTTGTCTCTAGGTTTCTTTGTCAGGTTGTGTCTTATCTTTAGTATTTTTCTGTCTTAAATTATAAGTTCATGTTTTTACCTTTTAAGTTGTTGATTTATAATATTTGATCACTTTCATATTTAACCAATAAAAAGATAATTTAATGACAAAGATGACATATAATTGGTGAATAGTAATTAGTGAGAATTTTTAAAATTTGTGCAAATTAAAAGTTGACTTATAATTTGAGAAGGAATATCTTCGTGGTGTATTTTTAAGGTTCTCTAGTGTGGTTGTAGTCGTGAAGGTGTCACTTCATGTCACTTAAGTTTGCGTTAGGTGTCGTTGTTTTAGGGGTGTCTTTGTACTTTCTAGCGTATCGTTAGGCTATATTTATTTAATATAAACTATGGCTACAAAAACATGCAATATGATAACATTCAAACTTAGCTTTAGTGGAACATAAATTAGTTTACTCAATCAATTGATAATTATCTTTGTTGGTACGCGTACGACCAACATACATACAAAGTTGAATTCTTCGATTTAACCTTTTAGTAATAAAATCAAAACTTCATAACCGGCCACATCTTAATACTCCCAAATAACCATTGGAAGATCAACACCCTATTTGTCGATCAAGTTTTATATATCGTTTTCGAAGTGATGTTGGATTATCAATTTATCATCAAGCCGGTTCATAATTAGACATGCAATGTGTTCTTACTATAAGTACACTAAAGTTATTGTAGTTACATTTTTGAGAAAAGAAAAAAAGGTTATTCAACGGATTTAATTGAACCTTCTTTCCCATAAGGCAGTTCCGCACATGTCTTCATTCATAAACGGGTAAGTGGGTGAGGTTTTCTTTAGACTCATTCGTTCTAACCGAACCATCATCGTGACTATTTTTATCTTTCGCCGGCCATCACCAGATGTGCATTGTGGGATTTTGCTAGCTATTTTGAATGTTTGTTATTATTGAGTGAAACTGAAAGAAAATATAATTATATAATCTATATTATCATGATGATTAAAATACATTACTGTTTACAACAACTATTGTAGGGGATCGACATGCAATTGAAATAGATAGTATGATATATATCACCTTAATAAACGTTGAGAACACGCAAAGGGTGATAAATAAAATATGTGTCACATTATGCATTACATCATCCACCCAAGTTATTTCCATGCATGCTTTTGTGTATGCATCATTTTCCTTGACTTATTATGTTTTGGTTTTTATATTTTGAATTTTATCATCACCCTTTTGACATTGCAATTGGGGTGACTTCCAATGGGTCGACTCCAAATCAATGCGATTGCTTTTTCGGCCATTAAATGGCCATGGATACGTCATAATCTAAATGAGTTTTACTAGCATAGCATCTAAGACTAATTCAGGTTATTAATTTCAAAATATTTGCAAAGATGAACGCCTTTGATATAAAATAATTTTGCCGTAATTACATGTGTTAAAATTATGTATTTATGGATGTGATTAGTTCTAGCTAGTTTGAGAATTTATTTAAACCAGCAAGTTTAATTCTAGCAATTAGCAATTATATATATTAGCAAAACCCTCTTGAAAAAGTCTTGGGGTTCGTTTGATAAGACGTAATCATGTTTGGTTTGTATGATAAATTGTAATAGAATCGATAGTGAAAAGACTAAAATACTCGTTGATGATAGGAAGTTTATTTAATGTGGTTAGTTAATGATGGAGTTTTATTTAATTTTGATTCCATTACAAGTGTAATGAAAAAAAAAAAAAAAAAAAAAAAAAAAAAAAAAAAAAAAAAAAAAAAAAAAAAAAAAAAAAAAAAAAAAAAGAAAAAAAAGAAAAAAAGAAAAAGTAGGGGACCTCTAAGGAATGCTTTTGTTGTAATGGGTCATTCTTTGTAATGAATCATTACATTCTATAAACGTAAAGAAACAACATTATTTCATTAAATTGTAATAATCTTTTCCATTCCAGCTTGGATTACAACATACCAAACATCACGTAGAACTTGTACATTAATCAATTACTAAAATAGCTCTAAGCCATTAAGTAATCTTAATAGTTAATACCAAGTAAAAACAAAAAGAGCGTAGAATTTGTGGGAAAAAAGGTCCATATTAGCATGTGTATGTTGTTTGGGTTACTTAAAACTTACTTGTAACCTGTAGTATACGTCAAGAGGCTACCATTATGACATGTTGTTTGATGTTCAAAAGTAATTTGTTCTACTAATCAACTACTTTGAAACTTGCTTTGAAGAGTTATCTAATATCATTGCTACTTGCCCAGTTGCATACCCATCTTGTAAGGTGGATGGCCTAGCTAAGGAGTAAGGACCATCCATAAAAAAGAAATGACTAATGGCCCATCATACCTAAAATATAGATCGAATGTTCAAACGTCTATGCTTGTCGGATAACACTTTGACTGAGATCCAAAGTGTACACACACATAAATCTTGTCTTTGTGAATGAGTAATTTCCAGATAGTAAATAAATCCTAGTTTACTTAAACAAACGGCTTACATATATTTTAAAAAAATAAAACAATTAATGAAGAAAGTCAAATAATTGACATAAAAGTGGGCACTTAATAGACATGTAGGGTTGAAAAAAGATTATGAGGCATGCTTTGTGGGACTTATCGGATGGTATATTGAGGTTGGCATCAAGCCCTTCATATCACATAATGTGGGTGTTGCACGCAATGAATGAGAGATATCAAGTTGCATTTATATAAATTTGAAGACATATATGTTCAATATCTACACAAACTAATCGCACACAAGTATCTTTGATTCTTTGTCGATTGTCTCGATTCATGATTCATGAATACAAGCTAGTGATCGATCACGCAGTGGACATGTATCGGTGGCCGGGAATTCTTTTTTTGCAGCAGTTTACTTGTAATTATGTCGTATATAAGTAGTATATAACTATATACAAGAACTACTTAATATAAAACTTGGAAGATACGTATACGTTGTAAGAAAATGAAGATTGAAAACAATGTTTACATGTGGGATCTAAAGTTTGAAAAAAGGAACAATTTCGGGATTATTATATATACAAAGTTGTTATTCATTACGTTTAGTCGTGTTTTAAATAGACATTTATAAACTAAAATTATAATTTAAATTTATTGAAAGAGAGTAAGATGCTGGTCTACCAAATGATTACTTTGATTGTGTGAAGTTAGCAACTAATCCATGGATCATGGCATGCAAACTAGCTTCTTTTGAGTTTATCACAAAAAGTTGGTGGGAGTTGGTGTTGTATGTATCCAGATATTCCTAGTCAATCCTTAGATTAAACTTTACTTAAAATAGCTTTTTATTGTTTTATAATTTTAACGTGTTTTAGTTATTTATAGATGTTGTTGATTAAGCTTCAAATATTAAAAGAGTCATTAACCGGATACTTGGAGTTTTTGATTTGGTGATATGTGAGTTGCTCATTAACAAAAATTTAACGGATTAAAAATTTACTAGAGATATATGTAAGAAATATTAAGAGATAAGTTGTATTATGTGTGAAAAAAGTTATCCTGTAAAAAAAGTTAAAAAAGAAAGAGATTAATTGACTTTCGTTTTTTGCAAAGTTAATATGTAAAAGTTATACAAAATTTACTATAACACCGATGTGATACCGTTACACACGTTATAATATCCAAAGCCATCACTAT
>LBNU01002223.1:61253-73087 GCA_014162995.1 Artemisia annua | reverse complement strand
TTTTTTTTTTTTTTTTTTTTTTTTTTTTTTTTTTTTTTTTTAATTTTTATTTTTATTTTTTTTAACTGGTGTTTTCATTCTCTTATAAAACGCCGTTACGAGAGAGGGTAAATTAAGTTTCAAGTTATATGGGGCTTTGTTGACGTGACGCTGCTATAACATGTTGCAAACACAATTCACTATGCCTGATCTTTTTGTATATGTGTGATATTTAATTCGAATAATTGTTTGCTACATTTCAAAGCTATTAGAACCGTTGTTTTCTTTCTTTTTTTCAAAGAAACATCTTTTTAACATAAAGCTATACTAATATGTACGTGGTGTGTCGGATTTAAAGCAACAAATGATCATGGTAAACTTTGAATCAGTCTGAAGACCATGATTCATTGATCGATGTTATTATCAACCCCGTTATAATGACTTATAAGCAAATTCTAATTTGATTCATGAGATTTTGTGTATCGTCTCAAGTCCATATGAACAAACAAATATGCAACCACGAATAATGTCCAAAAGAGAAATAATACATGGACCTAAAAATAGACCTAATCGTGGACCTAAAAACACGTGGCAACATCCTGATGGTTACAGACAGGGACCCACTTATTTTACAACCCGTCAGGATAATGCCACATGCTTTTAGGTCTACAATTAGGTTCACTTTTAGGTCCATGTATCATTTAGTAACTTATTGTTATTATCCTGTTTCCAGGACATGCAAGTCATTACATCTCATAAAGTTATAATACCCAAATCAGATACTTGTCTGGTAGCCATATAATCATTATAGAAATGGCAAGTGTTGCTAACGATCTATTTATAACCGATTTAAGTTAGTATATATATATATATCTATATTTTTTTTTTCCCTAGTAACATATGTAATCACAACTTTCCTTATATGGCTGGGCTTGGGCTACAAAGTGATTCAAATTTATGGACAGAGCTTATTTGGGCTTTCGCATCCTAAAGTGAACGACTAATTTGTGACCACGCAAAAAACAAACTTGAGTCGGAGGATTACCAATTATTTTACATCGACAAAATTACGAACAAAAACAAAGTGGTTTTACGTAATTTAAACCTATTTTTGAAGGTTTACAAAACTGGACCATTTGTTCTCGTAAAAACTTGTGAGGACACACTACTAGAAAATGAGACATAAAGCCCAGTTTAAATGAGGCGTGGATCCCGGTTATTGATTAGCAAAGTGTGAAGTCTATATACTTGAAATGTCATGGTGCTAAAAGGTGAAGTTAATATGTGAATTGCTAAAGCGCGAAGTTTATGAATGTGAATAACTAAAGTGCTAACGTGCGAAGTTGTATACGTAAATAGCCCAAGCCCCAAACTATTAATGTGATGTTTATATGAGATAATAGTATGATGTTATGGGTATGAAGCATGTAAAGCCTTACATATAGAGCATAGTAAAGCGTAAAGTTTATATGTCGGTAATGAATTATGCAAGGTGTGTATAAACTGAATGTGCTTGAATTGTGTTAAGCTAGTACGTTAAAGTGTGCGAAAGTGTGTTGATAGTTAAAACTTAAAATTATGCAAGTTATAAAGGTTTATGTAGAATAGTATCATTACCATTCGAGATTTCAGGGTAAGAGATAGTACCCTTCGTGGTAAGTGAAAGTGCCCTCGGGATGATTGTAGATCCCAGCACTACAAGAAAAACGGGTATTTGGGAAGGTGGAAAACCGTGCCAAATACTCGAAAAACCGTGCCAAATGCTATTTGGCACGGCTTTGGCACGGTTTTGGCTCCGTCCTAAATATGAGGGTGCCAAATACATTTGGGTCAGGTTGAAACGGTGCCAAAAACTATTTGGCACGGGTTTTGAGACGGTATTGCTGTAGTGTGCCATGCGTCAGGTATTTGGCACGGTTGGTAATTTGTCGTTCCAAAATGTTCATTTGGCACACTTTTATATCATGTGCCAAATGCGTATTTGGTACCAGCTCATGTTCCGTGCCAAATGTGTATTTGGTACAATTTTTATATATTGTGCCGAAAGTATTTAGTACGATTTCATCTCTCATTCCAAATGTGTTTGTCACGGTTTCTCTCAAACGTATTTGGCACATTTATATTCGTCTTGTCATAATCATTGGTTTTGCGTTCATTAATAAGATCATTTGGCGCAAATTATGTAATCGTTGCATAAATGCATCTGACACCAAATAAGTTTTGTACAACATCATATCAATCTATCATGTACAATATGCGTAAATAAAATTCGTCTCAACCTAACAAGACATTCAAATCAACTTTTATTAATCATGAATAAAATAAGTCAATAGAGTCACTTGAATTCCGTATAAAAAAAATAAAAGACTATACGTCTAACAAAAAGTCATATATGAAATTAAATGAAAATCAGCTTTGCTACTAATGGGAAATGAATACGTCCTATTGAATCACGTCTTCAGAAACCCTGCCATAATATAAAGCTTAAGCATTAGAATTATGTATGAAAACAAGATTAAAGTGCAACATACATATAGCAATACAAAGTGTAAAAACATACAACTAGCTTTTAGATGGGATACTTACATGAAAAGAGGATTGCACTTATTTCGCTCGAACAAAAACTGTGTTTTCCTAAAAATACATAAACATGTTAAATAATGTGCAATTATTGGATAATGTTTACAAATCAATTAGGTCTCATTCTTCTTAAGAGTGCAAATACCTTCACAATTGAAAACATGTCTCCTTGTTTTGTTTAGGAGTCATGAAAACCAATTCAAAGAACATTGCCTCAGTATGTTCTCCTTTCTTCAATCATGGAACGCTTAGTCAGTAAGGCATGTGGATATTAAACGATCAAACCTGAAAATAGTTAACAAGAATCAGAATAATGTTCACTATGAAAGGATGAAACATTGGGTGGTGTACATGGACATATAAAACACATTTCTCTAAATAATGTTTTTCCAAGAAATATCATGTTCTTAACAATCTTATTTTTCTTTTCTCTTATACATGTAATAAGCATATATGGTATTTTAATATGTTGAGTCTTAACACTTCATCTCTAAATATTTGAACAGCAGTTCAATTAAGACCAATAAGCTACGTGGTAACCTGATATAAAATTAAAAACCATACAGCAAAAGAGATATGCACCATATAGGTTGTCGAAAGTCTTGCATATTTATCAATCCACAACCGAAACGTAATTAATATCTTTTCTCTAATAATAATTCAGATAAGTCTAATATTGAAAACTCACATTCGCAACCATCTCCATCTACTATATAGCTAGATTAATATTTCATTTGATTAGTCTATTGAATGTCAATCACTAAAGGGAATAAATAATCACTAAGCAGATCGAACACTAATTCAAAGAATAGAATGAAGCAATATCTCTCAAAATAAAACATTAACAACAATAGCGAAAAAAAAAGTTGATAATTCTACTTACAAATATTGTAGATGAATGATGCCCCACGTTATAAAACAACCATATGCAAGTAAACAAAGAAAAAAGTTCACTGGAAAGGTGATGTAATTGCCGAACGGCACCGCAAAAATGATGGATTAGATTTGGGAGAGTCGGTTATGTTAATGGAATAGTGGGTTTTGAAATTCGAAATTTGGGATGGAGGTAATTTGGGCCTATTTAAATTTTTTCGGTATATTTTAAGCTTTTAAGAGCATTTTTGAACATTGAGGGCTTATGGGGTTTATCGAGGCTTGGACTTTTAAAATAAGCCGGCTAATAAAAAAAGTCTCGTTTGTCACATATGCTTATGAAGGCTTATGACTTATAAAATAAGCCGTAAGCCTCCTAAACCCAAGCTCATAAAATGGGGCTTATAAGGACTTATGGCTAGTTAAATTACTTAAATACCTTTAAAAATATAATGAATTATCACGTAAAAGCTGTGAATATATATGAATTTAATTTGATGTATTTTTATGTGATTTTACATTAATAAGCTTCAGCTCCAACTAATTTGCTAAACAACTTTATAAAAATATAGGCTCTAACTTTCGGCTTATAATAAAAGCCTCATCAGTCCAAGCCCAAGCCCCAGCCCCAGCGTATTGCGCCAAACATGCCCTTAGCATTTGAATATTAAAGCTTCTTTGGTAGCAAGCATTTAGCATTTTTATTTTGTTTAAATGCTAATTTTCTAAATGCTCATTTCTCATGCATTTTGTTGTATATTATTAAAAGCCAATGGTAAGTTACTCAAAATATTAGTAAAGCTTAAACATGCTCGAGCTTAGTGTATATCAAATTTTAAAACGAGATCGGGCTTCATACCAAAAGATCAATTTAGTCTGCGAGCCAAAATGAGCATTATGTAAAAATTCCTTGTGTATAAATGCATTTTAGTTTTGCTTAAAAAATGCATTTTAGTTTTAGATTGTATGTTCCCTTAACGAGCTTAGAATACGTAAATGAGCTCGAGCATAGTGAGCTTAAATATCCGAACATGAGATAAACGTTCAAGCTCATCATAAAAACGAGCAAAGATCAAGTAGTGGTGAGTTAAGTTGGAGTTATAAAATAAGGCTTGAAATGACTTGAGCTTAAAACTTATACTAAACGAGCCGAGCTTGAGCTTAAACGCGGCATGTATATATTATGACATAAGTTTTACCAACATGTCATACCTTCTACCACAAATATATAAAGAAAGCACATAAATTATCAAATCAACTTTTAAAGTAAACACAAATATACCACATCTTTTATACCGTAAAAGAAAAATGTTTTATGACATCCGTCATTTTATTGACCAATAGGAGAGTTCAATTGCAAAATTGAGCCCTCCTATTGGCTAATAATAGTCAATATTGAATTGGTTTGATCAAAGTTGTGAAAATTTTGGTAGATAAAAAATGAAAATACACATGGCATTGTGAGCTTTTTTTTTTTGTCTAATTTCATAATTAAGTGTAAATAATTGTTATATTTTAATTGGTTAATAGAATTTACAATCACACTTTAAACTTTTGAAGAGAGTTTAATCTTAAATATAATTTTATTGACATATGTGTAAAATCCTCAATTTTTATAATTTTTGAAAATTTATATATTTAACAAAACCCGCCTATGCATTACATTTTCTTCTACAAAAAACACTAGTACCATTATAATTTAATTATAGTTATAATTATAATCATCATTTTTATTAAATTTATCGTAATACCAACATATGCCTACATATTATTAAGTATATACACAGTTAAATATAAGATATATAAACATTCATATTCAATAAAATATTACTTATGTTAAAATATCAAAGTAAACTACTCAAACAATAAGATTATCAAACAAAATTGATCATATTTGGCACGGTTTTTACAAATTGTTCCAAATACGTATGTATTTGACACGGTTATTAGAAAATGTTCCAACTACGTATGTATTTGGCACTTATTGAAAAGTGTTCCAAATATACAGGTATTTGGAACGGTTTTTTAGCAGCAGTTCCAAATAAATATTTATTTGGCACGGCTATCAAAATGGTACCAAATACACGTATTTGGCACTATTTTTTTTACTGTTCCAAAAAAGTTCGTCCTAAAAACCCCCTTTTTTGTAGTGCAGTGAGGTAAGTGAAGTTGTGAATTAGGTAAAGTAGGAGGAGGTAAAAGATATTATACTCGTGGGATAAAACGATTCATGTTCTTTAAATGATTTTTATAAGTTTTAATAAATGGTCATGTTTTTAAGGAAATGAAATGGTTGAATGGTAGTTATGTTATAGTAAATTATTATCAATACTTACTAAGCAAAAGTTTACGTTTTAGATTTCAAATGTTTTGTAGGTTCTCAAGTTAAACCCCCAAATATCTTCTAAAGTCAAGTCTTTTGAATAAAATGGGTCATTTGGAGTGTTTGGAATAACCTCCATAATTTGTGTAATACGCTTCCGTGTGTTTGGAAAGGAATTTGTTTGAGAATGGATCAACTAAGAAGAAAAAATAAAATAAGAAGAATGAGAAATGTTTTCAGCCACACATTTCAAGTGAAGAGGGAGAATTTCATAGGAGATGCATATCTTTTTGTAGGTGCATCTGAAATGTGTGGCTGCGATTATTTCTCATTCTTCTCATTTTACTTTTATTTGTTATTTGATCCTTACTCATATTTGTTGTGTTAAATGAAGTTAGTATTCAAGTTTTACAAGTGTGTGCAGGTTTTGATAGCCGACTGTCTACGGCATAGAGGCCCTACGACATAAAGGCATTGTGACCTCTACGGCGTAGAGCTACGTATTCTAAAAAAATATTGGGGTGTTTCATTGAAGATTTGCTTTTGCTTGCTGTCGGATTTCTTCATCAACAAATCATTGCTTTATTGCCATATTTTCTTCTTTTTAGTTTAGCTTTGTATAATGTTTATTTAGTTTTCTAATCCAATCCGAGCTTTCGCAATTTTGTTGCTCGAATTGCGAGAGAATATTAGACGATAAATATGACCCAAACCGATTATGGGTTTTGGGTCCATTGGGTTTTATGCTATGTGTACGCTATATATAGTTTGGCTAATAATACAATACACCTACGTGTTTAAAATTTTCTAGCAATTTTCACTACTTTAAGGTACCTACAATGTAGGGGTGTAATCGAGCCAAGCCAAGCCCGAGCTCAATAAGGCTCGAGCTCGGCTTGAAAGATCAAAGGTTGGCTCGAGCTCGGCTCGATTGCTCGTCAAGCTTTAACCATCCAAGTTTGAGCTCGGCTCAAGCAGGATTCGAGCAAAGCTCGAGCTTAGCTTGAAAAGCTCGAAATAATATACATAAAAAGCTCGAATATATGCCAACTGATATTTACCGCTAAAATGAGCTCGAACAAAATAGTAGATACACCATTTCGTGTCAAACGAATTGCAAATTTCGGTTGCAACAAAATAAATCTAGTCTTCACACAGAACTTGTACATGATCTCGAATCACAAACTGGAAGAGAAATACTTAACCGTTCGAAAACTAAATTAAATATTTTTAAGAGTAATAAAACCAACAATAAAAATCTCATAACCAAGGAAAGAAAATATTTTATCCGTTATGCAGGTAGTCCTTATAATTTAGTTAATATTCAAATCGGCCCTTATTTAACATACATAAAAATAATATGAAAATATATTTATACTAAGGCTCGAAAAGCTCGATAACCGCTCGAGCCGAGCTATCAAAAGCTCGAGCTCGGCTCATTATATATTTCGAGCCAGTTTACTGGGCTTAAGCTCGGCTTGAGCTCGATAAAAGCTCGGTTCGATCGAGTCGAGCTTGAACTCGAACTCGAGTTGCTTGATAAAAGCTTGGCTCGTTTACACTCCTACCTTCATGTGCAACACATATCATATGTCTATTAACGGATACTTTAATGGCCGTTCAAACGCTGGACCATCGATTTGCAACATTTACAAAATTTGGACAACCACGCATAGTGTATGTATTTTTTAAACTAAGATACGGAGTAGTTGGTTTGATAAAATCACGCATAGTGTATGTATTTTTTAAGCAGTAATATACAGTAGTTGGTTTGATAAAATCTGATTTTTACATGGTGATAATGTATTTGTAGATGCGATGATAACAGTAACGTATAATAAACTTTGGTGTATAGCAAATTCAATTTACAAAAGTAGGAGAAATAGTCAATAGCACTCTAGCCATAAATTAAAGTTTTTTGTATGATATCAAGTTGTACAAGTAACAAAGTTCAATTTTGAACTGAAAATTGGTTGGAGTTCTTCCTTTTGGGAAGAAGCTCTCCAAAAATAGGCGTATGCCAATTTATACAACGCGCACACGGTTTTCTTTAGTAAAAGGCGAAAGAATAGTTCGCTTTGTGCTCATTGCTTGGCTGCGTGCCTTTCACCTTATGCAGCTTGTTCTTTTATATACAACATGCCTCACTCTCAACTTATACTACTCAAGCGATGTGGGATAACCCCAACACCAACTTGCCCTTGAGCAATAATACAATCAGAGTTTAACTACAAAAGGAGGGAAGGTCCAATTGTATATCGAAGTATATATGCTAAAAATGAATACGGTTTCCATAACTTCCTTGGCTTTAATTCTGATATTGCAGAAACAACTACGTTTAGCACGTCAGCATTCGTCATGTGGCATAAACAGTTCTCATCTGTAATAGCTTCTGATTGAGTAACTTTCAGTAATCAAGTCACCAATTATTAAAGATGTGGATTTGTTGTACCACCTGGCGATCAGAGGTGATATGCTAGACGTATGGTGTTCTGTTAAATCTAATCTCGGCGTTAAAGGCAAGGTGACGGTATGGAGAATGCACGGATTTTATGCATTTATATTTTTTGTGCACCAGACCATCTTCTATTCTTCTTTGTTCTTTCCCTAGGGACAACTCGTTTGTGATGGAGAAGCCATCATGCCAAGATTCAATAAATTCCACTCTTCATGGATTCCATATTGTTGTCCTACTTTAATACATTTTTTTTATGTGTTATTATTTATTACTTATGAGCAAGAAATTAAAACCACCTCTCTTCTAATACTTTTAATTTCGTAGATGTGTAGGTTACCTCTCATGGGTACGAGTTTACTATAAACGTTATATACTTTAGTAAGATAAATCCAGAGCTACAATGATTGGTTATTGGGTTGGAGTCTTTTCTTTAACACACATGTGCGTATTATATGTGAGCTTCTGGTGATGCTAGAAACAAGAGGACTGAAAGTTGACAAGTGTTTACTTTGTAACTGATGATGCAATCGTGGAGGAGAGGATTAATCGCTGTTGGATCCATTATGCAAGCATTCGGAGCTACCACTCAGAATTAGATCCTCCTAAGGTTCATGGCCTAGATGACGTAAGTTTTTTCAATAGTATTTTTTAAGCTTATTGAAATTTCATTAAACCTGTTTCTATCATATGCTGATAAGTTCTAACCCGTGTTGGCATGCATTTTGGAGGTCACGGGTGAACCTTTGATAAACGTGAAGATGACACGTCAGCTGTTCTGAAATTGGTTGGAGGCATTCTACAACAAGACTGAACTGGTATGTTGGCTTTCCACTTCCCATTTTCTATTGCTAAAGCTGATAGAACTAAATTACTCTTTGTTTCTAATATTGCAATGTTTGTGAACATGATTAAGCTATAACCAACCCTTGTGTTTTGCTGATACTAGTGGCAATATGGCCAAGTTTGGTAAACTTATCAAAACGGGTAAAAAATAGGACGGGTCAGATAGGGTTCAGTTTGACCAGGCTACCTCTTTATGTACAGGCTACCTATAAATAAAATGATAGTTATAAATATGATGTAAAAAAGTATTAATGAAAACAATAATGATCTAATAATTAGTGAATATTGAGCGGTAAACACTTAAATACACATTGGTACACTTTTAAGCCGACCCATTGTCAATAAAACATAACCCAACTTTGACCCGTTTTCACTATAATGACTTGAAGTTACTCCCCTTTTGTATGTGTTTGGCGTTTCATGTATGGATTTGGTCCTTTTCACAGTTCTGTGTATAGATTTTCCCCACTGAGGTTATGCTAAATGACTAAATCCAATTGGGAT
Organism: Artemisia annua; assembly: GCA_014162995.1. NCBI lineage: Eukaryota > Viridiplantae > Streptophyta > Magnoliopsida > Asterales > Asteraceae > Artemisia > Artemisia annua. Next base: position 63,527 of record LBNU01002223.1, on the reverse strand, counting down.
GTTCATGTTATCGATTATTATAGTAGGACAGAAGGTATAGTTACAAGTCTCCATGCAGAAAAACCCCTTGAAGGAGGTAACAATCACTACTTAACTGTAACAAGATACAAAAATCGCAAAACATCAGTAACCCAACGATTATGCCTAACCTAACACTAAGTTCCAATTAAACCTCAAAGTAACACTACACATACAGTCCATATATTAACCCCGAAATTTAAACACATACATATATCAGCCTAAGTTTTGAAATCCATAAGAAGAGGAAGACAACTCACCATGGTGGAGGGAGGAATTGAAGGAATGGTAGCGGCTTGCTGTAGACAGGAAGAAATGGCAGTGTGTATTGAAAAAGTCAAACAATTGGAATAATCCCGCCCACAGGAATAGAGCGCGGTTATCAATAACAAAACATGGCTTTATGAACAACTGATTAATAGAATCCGGTTAATTAATAAAGAACGCGGCTTTATTAGTGAAAAAAAATCTGGAGGTCTGCATAGAGCCCGTTTTTCTGTAAAATGGGGCTTTAATTGGGGGACTGTTACACTTTCTGTAGTAGTGACAACACGATCCACATGGAATGTATCATGCATATATGTCACTAGAAAACTAATCATAGGAGAAAAGTGATCTAAAGAGTACAATTTATCTAAATAACATGTTAAAAGTTGTTTATGGTCAACAATATGCATGGATCTTGTTGTACCATGATAAACACGTCATTTGCTGTTTAGACTTAACCAACATCAAATTACACACCTTTGCATGGCAAATGCAGCCTAATACTATATCGTATCTAACATAATGCTATTTTGCATTCTGATTGTCTTCTAGCTTATCCGCCTTTTATTAGCACACATCTGGGTGGAACCACCAATGCTTAGAGCTGCCTTCCTGTGCTTGTTTTTGCATTTTCAATGCATACTTTTCCACCTGCATTACAATATACTGTACCAAAATATCAATAATTATACGAATACTTTTTTCACTTTTGAAACCATCAAGAATTGTTCTTTGTCTACTACTACATGTTTTGGAGAGAAAAAAAAGTAGTGGAACTTTCCATTCTAAATACCAGTAACGCAACAACAAATACGTCAACTCCGCAAAAAAATTATAAAATAGCAAATAAAAAAGGGACTTCTTTTCCAAGAAAGCTTATTCGACAAAAGTCATTTGTGAATTTTTTGCACACCTAATGGCAGATTTTGTTATAAAAAACAAAACATTTTTGTTGACATTTTGTTAATTAAATCATGTTTTAGATAAATATTTTGATGAAACTACCTTATAATAAATAAAATGGTAGCAAAAGTTTATTGACTGACCTTCAACGTTGACACCTCCTTTTCTAACTCTTTCTGGCGTTCATGTTTACTAATCACACCACGTTTCAGTATTGTAACTTGTCCCTTCAAAGCCACGTTTTCCCGCACGACAGCTTCAGTTTGTTGCTGTTGTTCCTTTTTTTCCCGCATGAGAGCTTCAATTTGTTGCTGTTGTTCCTTCATGAGAGCTTCAGTTTGTTGCTGTTGTTCCTTCAAAGCCACGTTTTCCCGCATGAGAGCTTCATTTTGTTGCTGTAAACAGTTGGTAACAGGAATGTTACCATGAGCTGATGAGTTTTCCGCACATTCTTCACTCGTGGCTGCCAAACACAATTTTGCATAAGTCAAAAAATCAATTGTATTAGTATATGCCTAATTGCCTATGATGGGTTCAGGAAAATAATCCACCAAAAATTAATTAAATGCAAAATTACAATTACAGAAGTTTAGCAAGTAGAAAAGTTTTATGCATTCGAATTTTGACCAAGTGACAACCTCCTGAAGAGTTGAAAATCATCCGATGAAAATTGAGGAAGATAAAATTTTGATCTTCAAATACTAATATACCAGAAAATAGTATTTTACTTCCACCGTCTACAGAAAACTGGTTCTCATACTTTAAACATAAACACGTAGATCCAAGGGCGGATCTTAGTGACGACTAGGAAGGGTCCCGGCCCCTCTAGGCCTAAGCCCGTTAGTGTGTTTTTTTCGCGATTTCATGTGTTAAAATATATTTTTTTTCATCTCGGCCCTCCCATCTAATGTTTTTCCGGAAAAAATTTTGTTCTCACCCTCCCACAAAATTTTTTCTAGCTCCGCCACTGCGTAGATCCTGTTTAGCAACATTATATATATATATATATATATATATATATATATATATATATATATATATATATATATATATATATATATATATATATATATATATATATATATA
>LBNU01002223.1:50749-60916 GCA_014162995.1 Artemisia annua | reverse complement strand
TCTACATTAAAAAAAAAAAAAACAGTGTTTATAAACCATGTATTATAGTGTAAAACCAAGGTCGTGTTACAAAAAAACCGTAGACACTCATGGACGGACCCAGGATTTTTTCAGAGGGTGTTGCACAATAGAAATGTTGGGCTAACTAAAATTACACCGTAAAAAACGAAAGTAGCAAAAAATTTTTGGGGGTTGCACATACCACAAAAACGACAGTTTTGAAATCATTACACTTCGTGACCTAAAATCGAGTATAGCCCGTGCCACACTCGGCATACAAGTAGGTCCGTCCATATAGACACTAGATAAAAGCGTAAACAGATCCTCAACATATCAAAAGAATGCTCTGAGCTTATATGATCCTTAACATACGTACATATATTTTGCTCTGAGTGCTTAACAAAGATACAAGACCAAAAGGCGAAAAAAAAAATCAACAGGGTAAAATAATAAATGGAACCAAAGTAAAATTTTGAGTAGCACATACCTGGTGCATTTGATAAACCAGTTTTTCCGTCCGCATGTTCAAGACACAGCTGTTTAGGAAAAGCCTCTATTAGCCGATCAAGCGGCGTCAGCCTCAGCTTCTTAGCGCCCAACGGAAAAGACTCCGATTCTTCTTCTTCTTCTTCTTCAAAATAACATCTCTTACCAGACATTGTGTTTTCCATCAATTCGAATTTAAGGTCAGGGTTTTGTGATGTGTTCAGGAGGAAAACTGTTTGGATTTCGTATATTTATAGGTTATTATGGGACACGCTTCTATATTTATTTAAGAGTAAATTACATCTATAGTCCTCTGATTATATTCTAGTTTCACGTTTAGTCCCTAAGTGTTAAATATTTAAACGGGTGAAAATTGCATATATATCCACTAAAACTTAAAAACTTGCATATTTCCTCAAAATAGAAGTTTTCGATGCATGATGTACAATGCAAGTTAAGCATGTTTTGTGTATATATGTAAATATGCAAGTTTTAGTGGGTATATATGCAATTGACCGTTTAAACGGGTCTACAAATAACAAAAACCCGACCCGGGTGTTAGTGACGCATGGATGACTATTATAAATAGTAAAAAATAAAAAAAATGATCTCACACACATAGCATTGACGAGAAGACTCGATTTGAGCCGGAACTGTTACCGGTAGATCTATTAAATATCACTCATTTTTAATTAATTATTAGGTTTTATTTGTATCAGCTGATTTTTTAGTTTTTTAACCTCTATACACTTATTCCTGTTTGTGGATCTTGTTATAGTGTTAGATCGTGTTGATGAAGTTCGTTATGATTCAGTTATAATTTGATCTGTGTACATTGTGATTGAATATTAAGAAAAAAAAAAAAATCTGATTTTGCTTTTTTTAAGTTACATTTCCGGAATTAGTTAGTCCCAATTGGTGTAAACTGCGGAGTAGATAGTTTTGTACAGAATTTATTAGGAAAGATGGTTAGTTCGCAACGGAAGTTAAAGTATAACGAAAGGTATCAACTGTGAATAGCTTAGTTAGAAGAGTATGAGGTGCTTAGGGTGTGAGCATTGAGCAACTTGATATGGAACCCCTAAACAAATCTAGTACTTATATTAGTTAAGAACACAATACTTGTACTTCTCGATACTATTTTGTCGAATTTCTATGAGTAAAAGATCCATATGCTGAGTAGGGCATCTATGTGTGATGTTGTTAGGATTGGCGGATTGCTACTCTTCACAGAAGCCCTAATGGCGTAGCATTCCAAAACCAGTTGGTAATAGAAGTAGTACTAGTAGCTTTTAGACATGTCTTTTTGTGATTTAGAATCTGTTTTAAACCCAACAGGTATAACTTATAAGATGTAAACACTCGCATATTACACACGCGCACACACTATTTGCTGGTTACTCATCTTAGAATCTAATACTTGCTTAGCTATGGCACTATGTTGAATTGAGATGCAAGGTTATATAAAACACATGGTTGAGATTTTTAATCCGGATTCTTTGAGGATCAATTTTTGTTTTCTGGTGTTTTATCTCGTTACTGTATTGAAATTATGATAATTTCTTACTCATTCTAAGCCGCTGAGAAAATGTTTTATGAACAGATGCAGAGGTTCTACTGGATCAGTTTCTTTTTGGCCTTTTCTTCTTCTTTGGGGGTTCTTCATGCAAGTATTGGTGATGCTGACCCCTCATATAGGTAAAGCTTGTATTTTGCCAACATAATGATGTTTCTCTTGTGAGTCTTAACTTTGCGGGGGGTGGGGGTCTGTTCGTAGTTTATCAGCTATGGAGTAAATACAGATTATTCTATCGTTGTGAGGTATAAGCAAACTTATACATATTTGTCATACCTGATTTAGGTCTTGCCTAACAGACTGTGAGACAACCGGATGTGTGGGTAGTTTATGCTTCCCACACTGCAACTTTTCATCAAATGGTGCATCGGTTGATGGTCCCTGGTACATGCAAGAACCTCTGTATATTAAAGGGAAACAATTGTATTGCCAAAGTGATTGCCGGTACCATTGTATGCTCAGTAGGGAGAATGATAGAGCAGCATCTGGTCACGGGCCTGTTAAGTATCATGGCAAATGGCCCTTCAAACGAGTATTCGGGGTTCAGGTTTGTTACGTCAATCTTATGCCTCATAATCCCATTATGATCTAGGTAAAGTTGATTCGAAGTACCTTATTTGATCTTAATTTTTCTGAAATACTGACCTGATAAATGTCTTCTATTTCTTCCAGGAGCCTGCTTCTGTAGCATTTTCTGTTCTCAATCTGGTAGTGCATTTTCATGGGTGGCTATCCTTCTTCATCCTTTTGCATTACAAGCTGCCAATGAAATCAGATAAAAAGCCATACTATGATTATGCTGGTCTATGGTATCTATATGGTCTCCTAGCATTGAACTCGTGGTTCTGGAGCGCTGTTTTTCACAGTTGGTGAGTTTTACGGCATTGCTAAGCCCATATCAAAGCCTCTTATTAATATCTCTTAGTTGCTTCTTTAATAGTTTCCTGGATCCAGAATTGTTTGTAATATCCATCTCAATTCTTTCATTTATGTGTTTAAACATTTTACAAAAAATTTTCCACGACTTATCAGTTATCATGAGTAGGTTTATCTATAGACGTGACACTACCTTTGTAGAGAGCTTCTTTAATGTAACACTAACTTCTCCCCTGATCCTGCCAAAGGGGGGCGGGGGACTAGATGAGGTAGCGGATGGATGGGCCTGGGGGAAGGAGTTTTGTACCTAAAGCAAAAAACCTACTTTTAATGCGACTAAAACTCATGACTTCCAATAAGGTAAATTTAATCACTCTGGCAAGCTACCATAAAACTAGTGAAAAGCACTAGAAAAGTCCTGACTCCTGATCATACCGATTAAAATGTTTAAAAGCCAATAGTCGACGTACTAAGGTTCACAAACCCAAATTAATTTCTCGCCTAAAGCTGATGAACCCTATTAGTGTTATAAGGTGCCCACAATTCCGGTAGGGTGTGGACAAAGTTGGCATCCCATTGTTGCATGGTTTTGTCATGCACAGTCATGTCCTACTATGTTACTAGTAGTAAGGTAGATGGTCTTCTCTTCATCATACTGCATATTGATTAGAACTAGTTTACTAATTGATCAATATGAACCAAGTGTGACCATATTTAAAACTGTAATCAGACCTGTATTTCAATTGCTTTGTATTCCCAAACGGAGCTTTCATAATAATGCTTGTACATTTTTGATATACAGGGATGTGGAATTGACAGAGAAGCTAGACTACTTCTCTGCAATTGCATTGCTTGGATATTCGCTCATTGTAGCCATACTAAGAAGCTTTAATGTTAGACAGGAAGCTGCAAGAGTCATGGTTTCTGCTCCATTGCTTGCATTTGTTACTACACACATATTGTACCTAAACAATTATAAACTAGATTATGGTATCTTCTCTATATCCATTTAACTAAAAGATATTTTGTGTTATCATTGACCTCTTATCTATTCCAAAGCCGTCAATAATCTTAATGCCTCATATTTATGAAATCGGTAGGGTGGAACATGCAAGTGTGTGTTGCGATGGGCGTTGCACAGCTACTCATCTGGGCGGTATGGGGTGGAGTCAGTGGTCATCCTTCCCGTTGGAAATTATGGTTTGTGATAGTGGCGGGTGCGTTGGCAATGCTTTTAGAGATATATGATTTCCCTCCATATGAAGGATTTCTGGACGCACATGCTGCTTGGCATGCGACTACTGTTCCTCTCACTTATATGTGGTGGAGTTTTATTAAAGACGATGCTGAGTATAGAACAGATATCCTACTGAAGAAGATAAAATAGAATATCTTGAAAGCCTCTGACAGGTAAGAATTTGTAGCTACTGATTTTTTGTTGCGGATTTATTTGTACCTTGTATTACAAACCTCATGATGGAATCATTGCTTCCTCGTTACTCTTCTTGTTTGAGCCACACATACTTCTTTGTATGAGATCGGATTAGTATACATGTCATAATGGACAGATTTAAACGGAGTGATTAGGTGGGTAACTTTTCAACAGCTGTATAACTCTTCTACTCGATGTCTATTAAAGATTTTATTTATTTGGTATCGTATTTGACCCTTTCTAGATTATTACATGCATCATTGCAGTCTATACATTAGAAACGAATGAGTCGAGAAGGACCAGTTTACATGCTGGTTGGAAGACCTCTGTATTGAAGACATGAGCAAGTTTAGAAGTTAGATACTTAGAATCATTGGATCACTTAGTCTTGTAGATAAGCAACGGCCATTAATATATGTTCTGTGTCACATTAGAGTATTAGACTTTTATGGAAAAGTTTACAATTAAATACGAACAAAACAAAAGAATAGTAGCTCAATTCAGCAGGCAGTAAGCACATTTGCTGTGTGCTCATGCCAAAACTACTTAATGATGTATTCAATAAGTAATACATAAACATTACAACTTTTTTTACCTTTATGAATTAACCTTTTTTACAATATTGCCTAAACTGCCCAATCTTTGACTTAAACACTAGTTGCCATCAGATCCCCCTCGCAGAATAGCAAACCTCTGTTTTTGCGATGTGCATTTCCTGAATACTTGAACATAGCTTTTCTCTGAATACTTGAACACAGCAAACCTCTGTTAAAGCGTTTGTATCATCAAGTGTTCTTTTTTTTCTTAACATGACCAGAACAGGCTTGTCATGTTGGTTTCTTTGACCTGGGTCAAATTGGATGAGAAATGTCATGTTGGTTTCTTTGACCTGGGTCAAATTGGATGAGAAATTTGGACACCTTTAAGAATGGTCAAATATGTCATGAGGCCAATGGTTATAGGACTTTGGGTTGGCCAATTGGATCTGCATATTCATTTTAGTATATACTGCCATACTGGTGCTATTTTTCTAGAGGCGAGCAGGTTTTGCCAGTTTTTAAGGCAAAACTGAAATGTCCGGTCTTTACAAATTCTTAACACAAGCTGATCGGTTTTTTCGGTTCGGCTTTGTTGTGGATATCGCACCCGGACAACGCCAAACAAACAAAGAAAATACAAACAACGCTTGTGGAAAGTAAATAGACACAAGATATAACGTGGTATCTACGACTATGGTAGTCGTAGCAATCCACATGGTCAAACCAGAGACATTTATTCTTGAGTACACACAAAAGATATTAATTTACAATTACAATGAGAGAAGTATATATAAGTGTGGAAAACCTAACCCTAGCTTGCTCCTAAAATTACATCTTAAACCCCGGACTAACTATATATGAGCCAAGCCCGTGTTCCAGTTTCTGTTCAGCGGGGAGGGAGTCCTGGGAGCCTGTGACTGCCTGTCGAAGCCTCCGCTCGAAGCCTATATCTCGGAGCCTTTCCTGACTAAGCTTTGTTAATCTTCTTTTGCTCTACATAAGATTAGGATCCCAAGGAGCCTCCGGTTGACCGTTTATATATGTGCTTGAGCCAACTCTAGCCGACAATAATTTTTTATCCCACAAAACATGTGTTTTTCTTTAAATTTTGCTAATCCTAAACATGATAATGTTATTGGAACATTATAAACATCTTTTATATAATAAGAGAAATTACAAATTAGGAAACTAATTATTCTATTGACCAATATGAGAGCTTAATTTTTGTATCGAATCTTCTGATTTGCCAATAAAAATCAAAATTTGTGGAGAAAAGAAAAATGAAAATATGCATGGTTTTGTGAGCTCTTTTCGTTAAATTTCGGACTTAACTGTAAATAAACCCTTATATTTTAATTGGTAATAGAACTTACAATCAAACTCTAAACTTTTAATAAAAAACTAATCTTAAATTTAATTTTATGTACTTTTTTTTTGAACAAATAATTTTATGTACTTAAATGTAAAATCCTCAGTTCCCATAGAACATAACACAACAACTTCATAAACCCAACAAAATTACGAGATTACAATTCCAAGTCTAAATTCAACAACATTAGTATCAATCTCTCACGACATTCTAAAAGCATAAGAAGGTTGGTTCACATGTCACGATGTATGTTGATTCCTCCTCTATATTAGTCTTTAAGATTGATTAATTTAAATAATTCAGTAATGCAAAATAAAATATATGTTTATAACATAACAAAATCGGTTATGGTATGGTGTTTTTTTTTTTTTTTTTTTTTTTTTTTTTTTTTTTTTTTTTTTTTTTTTTTTTTTTTTTTTTCCTTCTTAATTGAACCAATCGGTTTTCAAGAAAGAAAAAAATAAATCCAAACTGTCACTTCTTTTGTTTTTCGGTTTTTCTTTCACCCCAGCTATTTTTCTTCGATTATAATTTAGGTAAGATAGACCCTCAGTGACTGTTCATGTAAGTAAAGTTTCTTTCATCAAGTTGTTTTATTCTCTCTATCTTTTAGTCCCAGTCTGATTTTTTCTTAGCTGTTCCGACCAGTTTTATACTAACAAAAATGGTATATTTGACATATTTATGAAAATACAAGTGAATCTGTAAATGTCATGATATGTTCACTTGACTTGTCATCTTTTCATCTATGTATATATGGTCAACGCTTGTTTTGATTTTGCATATATTATTCCGTTACATCAATTTTGTCGATCGAAAACTAAAAAAAAAGGCCAGCGTAATACTTATTATAAGTGATCCAATTATGGAATACTCCGTATAAGATGACACATATTGTTTCCAAATCTATGTTTTTCTTCTGTGTCTGAAAATGTTGAAATATTACTAAAATGCTCACTTGTAGTAAGTAATCACCCTAAACCAAATACGCGACTGTTGTGGCGAAGCAGAAGAGTCGTGTAATGGATCAAATCGAACTAGTAATTTTTTAGCACAAATCAAAATGATCCAATTTGGATTGGCACACCAACACGCTTTAAAAGTACTTGTAAATGTATTACTAGTACCATTTTGCTAATCTTTTTGGAATAAAATGTTTATAACACAAACACAATTTTTGTATTCGTAAGCATGATATTCTTCCCAAAAGGATTAGAACTAAAATACTCAATTTAATGATTTATAGAATAAAGCCAAATACGATGGAACTGTGCATGTTGAAAGAGTGGACCACAAAATAAACGTAATCATGTTGTCTACGAAGACATTCATGCACATTATTAACCCCATTTCCTTCAAAAACATGTTTATTACTATTTGGAATTATAATCAAATAAAATCTTGCTTTACAAAAGGAACAGCTTTCAAAGTACAATAAAAACAATAAGATTTATATAAAGTTTGCATTTAAAGAATAAGTAATCAAAGTTTAATGGTTAAAAAGAGTATAGAATCATCAAATGTTTTTAGCATTTTTATAGTTATTGCCTTGTTCCTTGGTATCTTTGTTCCAAGGTTAAAGCTTGCTTTGATGGGGCTAGCTGTTCATGTTAACACATGGGTTATTGGTGATAGCGGAATTTCGATTTGAAACTTTGACTTAAGGCTATGTTTGGCGCATAGCTTTTTGGAGCTTTTTGGGGCGATGAGAGGTGAGCAATGAGCTTTTTTTAATTTTAGTGTTTGTTTGGCAAAAGAGCAGTGAGCTTTGCTATTTTTTAGGAAAGCTCATTTTTCCAATGCTTTTTTAAGAAGCTGTGAGCGGTGAACAGTGAGCTGTGGCTACAGCTCACAGCTCACTTCTACTGCTCACTGCTACTGCTCACAGCCACTTTTGCCAAACATAGCCCACTCATGCAAGATGTTAAAACTCTTTCATACAATCGTATCATCCATCAAATTAAGAATTTTTTAGTCGAAATTGGCTTAAATGGACTTCACTTGTAATTGTTTTTTTGTATTTTTTTGTTAATCATGGTTTCCGACCTTTTACCTGACTAATTTACGAGATTTGAGTCTACCGTCACACAGACGCAAATCGGGTAAGGCCCTCCTCTTTTCAGTAAAGACTAACATGGCTACTTAAAGTTGTTTGCACCTAGCAGTAATTTTTGTATTGCTGTAAAGTGTAAACCATGTCTAGCTACTTTGCTAGTTTTCTAATATATATGGTCGTTCAATAAAAGTATTACAGAGATGTGTCCTTAGATTAATAATTTTTTTATTCGTAGCAAAAAGTTAAATCAATTTGAAGAAAATTAAAGATTTAGAAGATAATTGGTTATTAGACATCTAAATGAACTAAGATTAAAAAATTACTGCAGTTTTCATACATGTTTTACAAACTCTATAAAACCCATTAGCAAAAAGTGTCACAAACCTAGGAAACATCTGGATTTTTAGGCTCTTAAGGAAACACTGAGTTATGTTATAATAACCATTTTCAAATAGATACAAATATTTATATTAGTTAATTTTGGTATTAATATTATTGTAATGTTAATCATATGTAATCTGCATGGCTTTGCAATGCATGGACGGCATGGGACTTATTAATATATATCTGTATTCGACAGTTTGGGTATAATCACAAACCAAATTGAGTTTATTAGAGCATCCACAATGGTGAAGCTTTATATAGGTCCATAATCATTAATTTATAAACCTTTTGAAGTTATAAACCTATGTTCACTATGCATAAACCTTTTAAAAACTCTTGAAATGATTGATAATAACACATGCATTAAATTATGAATAGGTTCAAGAACTTGAACCTCTTCATGCCACATGTACATGAAACAAATGATCACTATGGTTAAATGAAAGATAAAGCTTTATATAAAGTTTGGGAATGTCTAACCAATGCCCTTAGGGCATTGGTTAAGCTTTGTTTTTTGTGATTTTTAATTCCTTTTTATGTGGGTCCCTGTCCAAATATGTCATTTTGTGTCAACTACAAGGACCATTTATGTAATTAAAAACCACAAAAAGACAAAGTTTAACCAATGCCCTAAGTGCATTGGTTAGACATTCCCATAAAGTTTAGACCATAAAGCTTTATATAAAGTTTTCTAAAGAAGAAATGAACAATAAATTTTCAAACTAAACCAACCAAACATCATTATCACGTTGGAGTAAATGTTAATGACGATTGACGAGTTTCTTCTTTTTCTCTCCTCCAAAGAGCTAGGCAACATTGTAGACGGCATTACAAGTTAATCTTCGGGTCGTTATTGCATCCATATCTTAATGTATTTCTCTTTCGCATTTTCTACAAATTCGACGGTGTTTCTTCTCAATTCGTGATTTCTTTTCTTTTCGCTGCTCATGATCACATGCATGGCTATTTCACCGTACTATCTACGGAATATAATGACTCCTGAGGATCAGGCAAGCAAGGATTTTAAAAAGAATTAGGCCTCGTTATTTACACAGTACGTGTTTTAGACCCTAATGCTGATGAGTATAGCAGATTAAACAGTCGAAGGATTGTCTTTTGTAATGGTAATTAGGTGTGAGAAACTGAGAATGAGCAACCCCACAAGCACCATATATAAAAGGGACCATCCTTCTTTTGGCCTTTGATCGAGCGTTGCTCTTACTTGACTTTAAATATAAAAAGAAGAAACAATTGGCTTAGTTGGAGACCATCATATAGACATCATTGCCCCCATCACTACCTCATATGGGAGCTCTTTCTTTACTTATTAAACCTGATTTATAGGACCTCTTTAAAAATAGGAAAAAATTGCACTTGTAGTATTTTTATTTATTTATTTATTTATTTTTTTCGTGTTACTTTTTCTAAAAATGATTTAGTTTTTTTTTT
>LBNU01002223.1:31692-50350 GCA_014162995.1 Artemisia annua | reverse complement strand
AAAAAAAAAAAAAAAAAAAAAAAAAAAAAAAAAAAAAAAAAAAAAAAGTTTGGTTAAATGAAGCCGCCGCAGTGCGTGCTTATGGTCATGTTTGGCAACATCTTTTTGGAAGCGTTTAAGAGCGGTAAGCGACAAGCGACAAGCGTTCCAGTCTTAACGCTTGTTTGGCAACACTGCTGCTAGCGTTTAACAACACCTCAAAAGCTTGCAATCTTAATGCTTCTTAAAGAAGCTTTCCAATATACCGCTAGCGTTTACTTTTAATATTACCAATTTACCCTTAAAAAATAACATTCATTCATAAGTATATGCCCTTTTACATAATTTTACATTTTATAATTACAACTACAGCTACGTTACCAAACACGTTTTTTAAACAAGCAACTAATGCTTACTGCTACTGCTTACTGCTACAGCTTACTGCTTATTGCTATTGCTTACTGCTACCTGTCGCCAAACATAGCCTATATGTGCAACTGGCTTTATAAATATTTTTACTGTTATAAAGTGTACAGTAAATTTCATTTTTTAAACGTAAAACACATGTTATATTTTTACCCATCAAGATGTGTAAAATTGACATGATGGTTGGTAGAGTGCCTAAAATTTCTTTGACAAGCTTTTTAACTTTTGCAAAAGTAATTTACGGGTGATCTCACAAGTAGTGTCGACTTTGCAATTAAAATAACTTTGTATATACATTCAATACATATTTTTGTTTCTAAAGAACACTTTTGGACACAATTGTGCAAGATTTGCTTGCAGATATTAGAAATTTTTCAACGACCCATGTTCCAACTTTATTTTTTTAAAATTAGGGAATGGATCTAGTAAGAAGAAAAAATAAAATGAGAAGAGTGAGAAAAGTTTTCAACCACACAATTCAAATAAAAGAGAGAAATTTAAGGGGAGATGCATCTATTTTTGTAGGTGCATCTCAAATGTGTGGTTGTGGTTTCTTCTCATCCTTCTCATTTTTGTTTTTCTTCTCATTTGATCCTAACTCTTTAAAAGTAACGCCTTTTTTCATGAATTTTAGTGCATCCTCCATAAGACAACTAGCAGGGTACCCGCGCGTTGCGGCTGAGGGTACCCTGTAATCAATTTCCTGGCGCACAATATCATCCGGTTATATGTTTTTCATAATAGTAACTTTCTTTGTATTATCAAGAGCGCTAGGTACATTTGGTACCGTGAGAAAATAGTAGTACCACTTTAGCACCTTTTTCCCATGACACATGTTTGGCTATGACACCAAAACACCCCTTCGCGACACATATCTCATATTTCGAAGCCGAATAAAAACCGTAATCCAAAATAAAAAGTAGCCAACAACCAAAATGTGTAACTCAAAAATTCACACTTAAACAAATTTGACAAAAGTTCAGATATCATAATGAAATGGAACCAACATGTGTCTAGTACCTCGGCCCAATCAAACTTCACTTAATCTAATTCGACTTTTAACCCAAAGCCCACTTGATCATACACTAATTTTTGGCACACAATAACCTAATTATCTATCACACTCACGCAGCCAACACTCTTCCTTTTTTTCACCTAAAACACAGACAAGAAAATTTAGTAGATCCCTTTGATTCTTGTAATAACCGTGAATCACAAATACAAATAACCACAATATCTAACTAATGTTTGGTTTCTGCTTATGTTAAACCGAACACAAACACACTCTCTTTGGTTTGCTACTGCCAAAACCGGATACCCTTTTTCTTTTTTATTCAATACACACAGATCAAGACCCGGCAAAAATCTTTTGTAGAAAGGTCTCGGGTTGGTGATTATTTTCTTGTTTTTTTAACCGAACGAAAGCTTGAATGAAACCAATGTGTTTTGTTCTTGTCTTTTTAAATAGTTCGAAAACTAAAAAGATGATCTATGATGAAGTTGTGTTTATAAGTTTTAGAAGTTTGCTATAATCATTTTAAAACGCAACTATGAGATCTTTTGTTTCCTTTTATTTTTCGTTTATTTCTTGTTTACAACTCTCAAGTCTCAGGTAGTGTTTAACTTGTATGGGTCGGAATTAATTTATGGCAATGGAGGGTTGTACATTGTGCTTAAATGGTTGTAATTTTGGATGTAGGGGTGTTTTTAATAGCATTAATGTAGAATTCATAGAATTTTGGTCTGAATTTTGTTCCATGCTATTTTTTGTTGTACACCATGCTTTAGTTGTTGTAATTATGAAAATTGGTTGCTTTAAAGTGTTGTAAACCATGCTTAATCTCTTGTAAGTCTGAAATTTTTGGAGAGAAAGTCATCCCTCTATTATATATAGTATAGATTACCTGCCAACAACTTATCTTTTTGTGTCTCACTCTCAACTTGCCCATATAATTGACCTACCGAATTCCATAATCTTTGACGAATATTTTGGAAAACAACTAGAGTACTTATTCTGGAAGACAACTACTCTTTCCGTCCCAAAATAATTGTTACCTAACAAAAACACACAATTTAAAAAAAAAGATGATTATTACTTCTTTCTCACTCTTAATTTTTACAAAATGACGGTTTTACTATAGATTAACTTACTACTGTCTTCTTTAAAATGTGTAATAATAATTTCACGTGAAAGTAATTAGGTAATATAATAAGCTTGATCAAACTTCCTTATCTATTTTTAGTAGTGGACAATTAAAGTAGGACATTTCAAAAAGTAAATATGAACTTTAATTTGGACGGAGAGATTACTCGCTAGTAATTATCAGTCAGTTTGCAATGTTTTTCTCAGACTCTAATGTAATCTTTTTTGTAAACAAAATGTTGGCTGTTTAAAGTAAATCGTAATTCGATTACACATACAGATATATGGTTATAATTTCTAGTAGATATAAAAATGGGTTACTTTTTTTATTTCACATTTTTGGATGAAACCAAAAGATGCAACTTTAATCAAGAGTGGTTGTGTCCTGCATAATGGGGATCAAATGACTTTTATAATTTGATCCTAGTTATGAGACAATTTTGTTGGTTACATCAAACCTTCCTTGTCCACAGTTTTTAAAAATTCAAACAGTACTCAAACATAAAAAGTATTACGACTTTCTGGTTTTGACATTGGCATTTCCAATAATATACTAACATAAATTTACAATCTAGGTGGCCTTTCAGTTAAATATACTTACATTTTATAAAGATGAGGTGTAAATATATACGGTAAAAAACAGTGCGTACAACAATGGTAAAGCAAATTTATGCAACAATAATCACATGGGGTATGTTATCTCATCTATATATACAAAGTGAAAAGAGAAAGTCGAAGCCGTCTTTCCAACTAGATTAGCGAAATTACCATTTAGAAAAAGTAACTTTTCATTTATAAAAATAACAAAACTAATGAGTAAAAAAGAGAACCTTTTTTTTTTAACAAATAGTGGAAGCAGACAAGCCTTTTTGATGATTGGGGTATGCATACGGTTTCGGATTAGACCTTTCCTTAAAAAGAAATCATATTGAATGCCAAATTACATAAATGGTCCTTGTTTTATTCTATATAGCCCCTCATTTAATCAAAGTTACAAGTTACAACTTACAAGGGTTCACTCTAATTACATACCGCAAGTCTTTTTCACCATTAGAATCGTTAAATTTACTACTCCCTCCGTCCCTAAATAAATGTCCACGTTTGACTTTTAAAGTCTTGCTTATTCAACTTTAACTTTAAATATTTTTGTTTATTTTACATAAAACTTTATGCAAAATATATGAA
Source organism: Artemisia annua (assembly GCA_014162995.1). Lineage (NCBI taxonomy): Eukaryota > Viridiplantae > Streptophyta > Magnoliopsida > Asterales > Asteraceae > Artemisia > Artemisia annua. The sequence continues at coordinate 46,617 of LBNU01002223.1, read as the reverse complement.
TGAATTAGGTTTTAAATGTATTTTAATTTGGTATAATTTTTATCAAGTATTATAGAACAAAAACAAAAATATTTAAAGTTTGAACAAGAAAGACTTAAAAAGTCAAATGTGGACATTTATTTAAGGACGGAGGGAGTAATTAAAACCACGATAAGGAAAAATAGTTGGAAAGAAGGCGATAAGATTACATCAGTTGAACCGAAAAAATATTACTAACCGGTAACCCTAATTTCTCACACTCTCTGCATCAAAAGACCATATAAAAGATAGTGTTAAAATTATACCACATCTCACAACACAAATGACTCAAAAAGGAAATAGAAATTTGCATTTATGACACCTAAGGTTACACTTATTTCAACTTAACTTGATTTTGTGAAATATTACTAAAATTCTGCCTTTTTTCAATATTTCAAGATCACCCATAGCATTGTGTACTTTAATATAATACGTCTATTTTCTCTGCTTAATGTTTGACACTCAACTGCAACTACGTTTGAAGCTTCAACATCTACCAATAAGTTAACAAATTTAACCCTTTTCATCTCGAATATCATTACGAAGCAAGAACTATGAATGTGATATATTATGATTATATTACGAACACAATGCGAATTCGATGCACATGACGCGCCCATATAACAGATGAGTCGGTATTGATTTGTGTTAATTATCTGGCTGAATATGTTTGCTTGTTACATACGAATGAGTTGCGAATAAGTTAAAATATAGCTTTCTGGTTGAAATCAGCTAAAATCTACCAACAACAAGGTATGTGGGTCAAATAACTAAACTAATAACACAGATACAACAAATATGGATGAATTACTAAAGCACAGAAACAACAGAAGTACAAAGATTATTTAATATTTTTACTAAAAGAAAACAAACGTAATAACAAAGTTGTGTAAAAAAAAAAAAAAAAAAAAAAAACTAAATCTAGGCTTTTCTAACATACATTACAACCAGTTTTTTCTTCTCTCCGATCTCCTAATTTAGACGTTGGATTTCCTCCATAAGCCACATTTATTTTGTTAAGAAATCGTTTAAAGATGCTGAAAATAAAGAAACAATGTTTTTGATGGTTGATTTGTGAAAAATCTGAGATTATTCCGTATGTGTATATGTAGTTCATTAACACATTAAATCATTATTCATAATATATAGTGATAAATAACATGTCTTGTCAACGCACTATCCTTGCAATAGGTGTAAGTTATTGCGAAACTAGTACGACAAGGTTGCGATTACAATAAACATATAAGTTTTAATTTTTTCTAGAACAAATTACAACAAAGAGCGAATATAACAAATATGAAATAGTTGACTGCGAAATAATACGACATGGTTTGCAATTATTATATGATAAGTCCCATACTGTTGAATACTCACATGTTTAATTGCTCATAATATGCATGTTTATATCTGAATTAATATTTAATTGCCTAAGTTTTTCTATTTAAGTGATTATGGAGAAATATTACAAAAGACACAGAATGAAGACATGATTTGGAGCTAATTATGATAACTTTTTTATGCAAACTATAAAGGAGCATACGGCGTATGTAACTCTGACCATGCGTCGTATTGTTATATGGAAGAATTCACTAAGTATTGGTGAATATTGAAGTATACGGCATATTAACTCTGGCAATACGCCGTATTAGAAAGCTCTACAATCAAAGCCCAAGTCAACCTTAGAAGGCATATGGTGTATGAAATTCTGGCCATACGTCGTATTGAAAATCTTATCCCCAATCCAAGTATTTCGAAGATTTGAAGTTATACGATATACTTAACTCTGGTAATACGCCGTACTTAAAAGATACATAGAAAATGCTTGGAATATGCTTTCTTCATCAGCAAGTAAGATATCCAGAATATGCCGTATTCTCTATGGAATACGCCGTGTTCACACCCTGATAGAAGACTATAAATACAAACCCTATGTGGGAGTTTTTGATATCATTCACTCACCACTCTCAACCACATCCGAGTTTCACCATTCCAAGGCCCCAAGACCAGTCTCAAGAGCTAGGAAATCAAGGAGAGAAAGTCTCGTATCATCACATTAGATTTAATCATTCGATTTGCATATCGACTTCATTATGATTTCCATTTGTTTATCGTTTGAATTATCTTCTTGTGCTTTTACCTACATTATGGGCTAATACCCTTGGGTGTTAGCCATGTTTATGAATATTTCATGATAGTTATTTCCGTTTGTTAATATTTAATGTTTAGTTTATGTGTTTATCGTTCATTACATGCTCAATTATATGTTTGAGTCTTTTAACTCTAGTATCACATGGACCAAGTGGGTATTAGATGTATTACAAGAACACTTAAGTTAGCATAGTACTCTTCCTATATGGATGATGACAGCAAATAACAATATATTATTAGCATCATTTATCCTATGTATATTGCTTGTTTTGTATTATTTTATATAAGAATTGATACTTAATCGCTTACTTTTGTAAATCTCAGTTATAAACAGCAATTGGTGAAAGTTAGCTATTTTGGACGTGAATTGGAGCAAAATGGATCAAGTTGGAAAAGTCTACTAAACAGAAGAATCATATGCAGACAGATACGTCGTATGCCAAGACTTAGACGAATATGAAGACCATTTCCTGACTTTGAAGAATACACGTTTGGATTTCTCCCATACACCGCAAATGCGAGGATTGCGGCCTCACAAAAGGTTTTACCTCTCAAGGGATCTTGAGAGATTTTGCAATCCTCCAGGCAGTGTACCTGGTCGTTGTAGTGTAGTATAGGTATATCCGGGGGATTGATCGTTCTCTAGGGGAATAGTGTCGTTAGGATTGAAGTGTAGGTCAACTAGGTTTAAAGGTGAGGGATGATTCTTTTTGGTATTTTTATATTTTATAAAAGCAATAAAAATCTCGGGTATTGGAAGAGAGGGCGGAATTAGTTGCTAATCAACTAACCCAAAACTACTAATTAAACAAAAATAAAATAAATAACAAGAAAAAGTAAAGTGGTGGACTTCGTATAATAAGACAAACGTGTTTACCTAGACTTAATTACTCCCTAGTTATCTCTTGTTGACTCGTTGAATGTCATAGTGCAATTGTTTTAGTTGAAGCGTTGCGCGCATTCCTTAATACCAGTCGTGGGGTGTGCACAACCAACCCCAACTCTATGAATATTGACTTCTTCTTATGACAACACGTTTAGTATCCTATCATCGAATCATTAATCTCTACTCATGCATTAAATACAACGAATAAAACTGTAAGTGCCATCCGATTACGTTTCTTAAGACGTTCAAGCTTGTTACACAAAGGAGGTTAGCCAGTTTTCTTAAGCCTAAGGTGAGTCAATCAACTAAACAATAGAAAACTAATCAACAATCAATAACTAGGTTTCATTATATCTAAGCAACACACAAAGTAAATTAAGCTGGCATGTTAAAAGGAAGAAAAGCATAAAAGATAATCAAACAACACATAGACATATTGAATGATTAAAAATTTACTTATCATCAATGAAACATGAGAGAAAAGAGGGTTTGGGAAACCTTGAAATCTCAGGAAATTCGTCCTAGGGTTTGTCTCCAAAGTTGCACACTTAATGAATGAAAAATCCTAAACTATATATAGATTTTACAAGCTGACGGTGTCAGGTTATAACTCCTGACGTCGTCAGAACGCCCCGATTAGGGTTTCGTTTTGTGTAAGTAAACTTTTGACGTCGTTACGTTATAAAGTCTCTGGGCCATCTCTTGTAAACTTTGTGCTAGACGGCCTCGCCACAATTGCACCTGACGCCGTCAGGTGCAAATCTTCAAGTTTGTTTTTGGGGCATCACGTGTTAATTTTCCACCAGCTTTGTCTTCAAGTGATGACGTCAGCATCCAAAGCCTGACGCCGTCAGGCATAAATCCTGACTTTTTCATGACTTTGTTGTTTTCTTCATTCTTGAGCTAAAAAACGTCCAAAATGCTCCATATTCCAGAAATCACGTCTCAAGTACCTAAAATGAGAAAAGAAACGGGTTGAGGCAATATTTGACCATAAATTTACAATTTAGGGCTTAAATAACGGAATGAGATCCTCTCAAGTTGAGAGGATCAACTTGACTCAAGTTGAGACATTATGTCATTGGATTTGATCCAATGGCTCAAATTAAAAGAACTTCTTTTGATTTGAACCATTGGATCAAATCCAATGGCTCACAATCATGCAACTTGAGTCAAGTTGATCTCTCAACTTGAGAGGATCTCATTCCTTAAATAACCCCCTAAAAATGTATCAAATAAATCCTTATCAACCACATATGAAACTTTGGTCAACGAAGAAGATCTGACTTGTTTACTCTAGATACGCTGCATGACATCCCAAAGATGCGGCGTATCAATCTCAAGACTTCACCTGAAAATCCAAGACATTGAAGACAGCATACACCGCATGAAGAATGATGATGTGCCGTATCATATGACGGTGTACGCATATTCCAGAATATAATAATCTTGGACCCCACGCGAAGTTACCTAGATACAGCGTATCATGTATACTGGATACGTCGTATTGATCCTGCTGCCAGAAAGTATAAATAGATCATTTGCAGTCGAATTTTAGAGACACACAAGAGGCACCAGAAGAACCGAATGGCTGTAACCACCAAGTATAAGAGCAGAAGCAGTAAGAAGGTCCCGCTAGTGCATAATTTCATAGGAGATTTGCTTAATTCATTTTAGTACTCTTTAATCATTTGGTTAGCGTATTTTTCTCTTTTGATTCATACTTGAATATTTCCAAATATATTGGTTAGCGTATTTTCTCTCATACTTGAATATTTCCAAATATATTATCTTGTGCTATTACAGAGATTATGGGCTAATAATTATAGGTATTAGCCGTGTTTATTGATTATATGATGTTTCATTGGTAATTAATGCGTGTGTTTTGATTACTTTATTACTTCATTAATATTTGCATGTTAATGTAATCCCTAAGTTGTTAATTAATAACTGATAATCATTAAGGTAGACTTTTTGCGGATTTTTGATTAGTCGTGACAGGATTAGTCAGTTGAGAAAACTTAAAAGCTGAAATCTAGACGTTTAGGTTGGTCTAAACATTGGAATGAGATATGCCACGAAGTGATGCACCAAAGAGAAAGAGCATATTTAGTACTCATCATATATGACCGACCATTAAGCTAATACGTTTTCCTTACTATCGGACTTGACCTCTTACTTGTTGCTTACGTCTTTGTTTGTGTTATTAGCTTATCTGCCTATTACTTACAGTTTTACTTAATCTAAATATCATGCTAGTTTCTCAGGCTGAAAATCCCATTGCATTATATTAGGTCTAATTAGAACTAACTTTAGGATTAAAATACTGATAGATATTTAAGTGTTAACGTTCCACTCTTAGTGATCGACACTCTACTTACCAACTAGGCTACATTGATCGGGTACACTGCCCGTTAGTGTTTGTTATAGGCTAAGTCGGCTAAATATAAATTTAAAACTTGATAACAATAAATCTATACCTACAACGAAATCACATCAATGGACCAAGTGGGGAAGGCTAGGTGTTACATGGACCAAGTGGACACCATAGATAAATCACATAGATTAGTTGACACAACTTAATGCATGCTTGTAGTCTGATAGGTGCATGGACCAAATGGACTAGGAGATTACCTGTGTAGAGGCTAGATATATGGACCAAGTGGTCTAGTATAGGCTAGATAGGAGCATGGGAGCATTATCTGGACCAAGGAGATACTTCCCATGTATCCTGATGTAACACCCCCAAAATACTGCAGCGGAAGACTGTGTCACTAGGGTGCTACTTCATAATACAAAGTACAAGTTATAGAAAACGACCTCTAAATGAGACGTTTTGAAAAAGTTACCATTCAATTAATGAGTTCAATGTTACAAACATAAGATCCCAAAGTATGATACATAAATGTATACAAAATGTTTCGAATGGTATATGATAAAAGCGTAAGTCTTCAGAATATGCAGCTTGACTCTATGTTCCATGCATTATTATTTCTAACTAACCTGAGATAAACATGCTAAAGTGTCAACACAATGGTTGGTGAGTTCATAGAGTTTGTTTTAAATAAGTTGAAGAGCCTTTAGAAAATATTCCACAGCAATGGCATTATGAATCCACTCAGTTGCAAATCCCTCCCATACAAAACTTGCAACCTGTGTGTTCACAACCCACTGCTAAAATATAGTATGAGTAAGATATGTGTGTATACGATATATGCAAGTACTTAATGTAAAGAATAATAGCCTACTGAACCTCGTGACAAGTATAAGTAAGTTTCACAATAGCTTGGATTATATTCACCCAAGGCCAAGAATCGCTGACCAAGGATGGGGGTGTCAACCCGATAGTACTATCAATACCTCTCCGTCGGCTCCATCCAGGAGTTAAACAATGGTTAAAGAATATAGCGTATAGAATAGTTTTCACACATTAAGGCACATATCGTAATAAAACTACACATCATGTTTAAGAGTATAAAAGTATAGCGTAGCATATGAGTAAAATTGTCTCGAGTAAAAGAGAAAGCAAGTAGTTTAAGCATGTATCTCCCCAAAAGAGTTAAAAACAAGTATTAAAAAGAGTAAAATAGGGGCTATGACTCACCTTGAACTAATGATATCAAAACGTATAACGAAATCAATGGATAAGCCGGGAAGTCTTTATGCGTAACCTAGAATATGATGTCGTGTCTTAGGTTCTAAAATAGCGAAGTGAATATATAAACATGCCTTATATAGTTATTACATTAATTATGATTGGATGTTTAACGTTTGTAAGTATAAGTGGTCAAGTATTAATATTCGTCACGTTATGGGTTTCTAGTTATTTTAGTATTCCCGACTTAATTTATACGTCATTTGTAAACCGTAAATGATCACGACTTGGTTTTTACGTTCTCGGAAAGGTAAGTGGGTCCCACTACCCCGAAATTATTTAACTAGTGTCAAATTACTAATTTACCCTTGTATATACATGCTGTTGGTTACAGCAACTTACTGTCTCACGGAAATGGTCATAAGTTGATCTATACGACTCCGTTTTATGCCCGGTTTTCGCCCATGTTTAAGTTAGGATGTTAACTAAAACTTTTATGTTTTGACAAACAGTTGGTTATTTGCAATTTCTATGAGTTTTGGCCATTTAGAATCTGTTACTCAGTTTTTGATATGTTTTACCGTTTTGGCTCTAGTTTATTCATACGGATGAGTTACGGGGTGAGCCAAGCAGCAATATGACCACAAGACATAGATCTAACTCCCTATGTTTTCAACTAAGTTTCTCAGTCCATGGATTTTCCCAGTAATTCCATTTACAGCCCCTGTCCAGTTTCTGTTTTGCAATATAAGTCCTTTCGACGGTTTCTAGTGTTTTAGTCCAATTATCCAAGCATAATCAAGTATAATAAGCATATAGAACATATTACATATATGAAATACTAATATTAACAGGAATCAAAGGTAGATATAGGAGTTTGCTTACAATCCTTGTGATGAAATTACTAGAACCATGAACTAGGACCACTAAATCCTATAGCTTCAACAAAACCCTTAGCTTCCAATATTTAACCACTCTTGCTAATATTTGTTTGTCTTGATCTATTCCTTGTAAGAATCTTATTTACTCAGCCCCTAATCACCTTGTGTAGCTAGTAAATCAACCATGGAATCACCAAATAAACACTAGTTTCATGTAGAGGTTAACTAGGCCTTTAACTTTGTAGTGTAACTTGTAGTTTGAAGATCAAAGGATCATGGTGCTAGGGATTATAGGGTGTTTCGGTTTTGATGTTCAAAATAAGTGAGGATGAGTTGTTTCTTGGTCAATGAATGAGTTTATATAGGCTAGAATTAGGAGGTGCAAGTTTAGGATATTTTAGTAAGCTTAACTTGTAAGACTTAACACTTGTATCATATCTAAAGGATCAAGACTTATTACTTAGGCACATGGCATGGTGAATCACCCCTATACACGTTCATAAGATGGTTAGGGTGACTTGGTACTTAGTTTTGGTATTATCTTGTGTTACGGAGTGAGTTTTGGTCCCGGTAATCGCTAACGGTAAGTCGTTAAGTTATGAAACTTAAAATCGGGTATCCTAAAATTATGAAACTTATAAATATGTTAAAAATTATCAATATACTCTATATTAGCCTATTAAATGAGTGATAACTTTTATCGGGGTGCTTAAAGTTGTAAAAACCTAAAACCGGATTTGTTAAATATCTAGTTAAGATATTTAAGAAGAGAATTTCAACTTGACTTCTCTTAATGAGATGTAAAATTATATTTAGTTGATGACTAGGTATATGATTAGGCAAGGTCATTTAAAATGTATTAGTCAAAATGTGGTGCGGGTATCGGGAGTGAATAGTAAAAATGAATAGTGAAATCCCGAGGATGAATAGTAACTTTCCGGGAATAAATAGTAACCGGAAAATGCGAATTGTTACACCTGATGTCTCTAGTACTTTATAATTGAATCATTGCACTAATAAACTGACAACTAGAATGGAATAGGATTGACATGGCTAGCTCTGCTTTCTCTTATTGATTACAACACACGTAGAGTAGTTTAATTAGTTTACTTTTCTGTCTTAGTAGCTATAATAATCAAATAAATCAAAACCCGCTTTAAAACCTGTAAAAGTCACTAGGTTAAGTCTAAGCATGCTATTTCCAGAGATTGACCTTGTACTTACCCTACTGGCTACATCAGATCTGGTACACTGCCCTTGAAGTGTGTCTTTAAGGTATAAGTCCGGCAATTATAAATTTAAAACTTGAATATAAAAATACCTACAACAAAACACACATCACTATGCATTCCAACTATACACTTTACATCTTTGTATACATTTTTCGAGTATACTCACTGAAACTAGTGTTGGCATTGTTAAAGACTAAATTTCAGAAAGTGTTTTCACCTAGTCCAAAAAGAAAAGAATCTTGACTTCTGCAATGTTCTGTACAGTGTTACACAGGGAAAAAATGTAAAATATTGATGCGGTAGCCCTTGCTTACCGTGCTGACCGTGGATGATGCTTCCAACATAGACATTAATGTCATAATATCGGTTCGATTACCTGGGCATATAAACATAATAAAACCACAATTGTTTGTGATTCTAATGTTAATGAAGGTATCGTTTCATAATGTCTTGTTGTTGGCAAGCTGAAAAATAAAAAATAATGACTAGCATTATCTTTGATCTTTCTGCTACAGCTATATCCCTCATCGTTAGACTATATTGGGTCTAGCTAGCCACCTACATCGCACCCGAACTACAATTTAGATCGACGGAAAACAGAACAATGTTGTTGATCTTTGTGGCTCGTCTTGAACTCTGTTGTTAACCTTTGTGGTAACATAGATTTTTAAGAACTATGCATAGTTTGTGCAAACTGCATATGTAAGTTTCCATTGGAATAGATTATATGTGTTGGGCTATATTTTTCCCTTTGTTTATAGACGTAAATTTTATAAGGAATCACACGTAACATTAGGATTTATTTGGGTACAATTTACTGCAGATTAGTTGCGAATACTTACAGGCAGTTAAACTTAGAATTCATTATTATTATACGAAAGTTTCATTGACATCAAGCTACAAACAACAGATCCTAATTACCATATATTTTAAGCATACCTTTTGACACATTTTTTAACGTCACTCTCTTCAAACTTATTCATATGTCAAACGTAGCTGCCTACAAGACCCAAATCTATCTCAATGTCTTCATACAAGAAGTTGATGACCTTAAAATGATATTCACAACAAGTTTGTTGTGTTTGACAACAACTCTTCGTTTATTTTTTATTTTTTTTGATGTGAAATTTTTTGTATTCAATCAAACCTAGTAGGTGTTGGATGGATTTTTTGAATATACCATTTCGTATAAAAAATATTGATTTCAAAGGATATGAAAAATCAAGTTTGTCAAATGTATTGATGAGGCGAAAAGTGTTACGCTTTTAAGGGGTCATTTAAGCCCTAATTCGTAATTATTTGATCAAATATTGCCTTAAATCGTTCCTTTTGTCATTTTAGGTACTTTGGAGAAGAAATCTGAAAAAGGAATCATTTTGGACGTTTTTGGAGCATAAAATTGAAGAAAACGACAAAGTCAAGAAATCAAGCTGGAACAATACCTGACGGCATCAAAAATCACAAGGTGACGCCGTCACTCTTCAATAAAAGAGGTGGATTTATATTGTACCCGACGCTCAAGAGAAGAAATCAAGGATTAACACCTGACCACGTACCTGAAGGGGTCCAATGTATTTGGGGTAGGCATCTGGTTATAATTTAAAGAGAGATGGCCCCAGAAGTATTATAACGTGAACGGCGTCAGCTGTATTTGGGAGTTAGCGCGATCTAGTTTAACTAAGAGAGATGCCCGAGTATTATAGACGTGACAGACGTCAGGTATAACACCTAATGGCATCTATGTAGCGGGCTGACGGCGTCAGACACCCTCGGACTGAAAACTGCCTAATAAATACGCACATAACGTTTCATTTATTTGTAGCCCCCGACCCTAGGCTCCGATTTTAGGGTTTGGGTAGATTGTTTTTCAGTGGATTAGAAGGCTCGTATCATTCTTTATCACTCTTTGATCACACTTGATTATGATCATTGAAGAGTGTGTAACCTTATTGGGAGAACTTTAGGGATAAACGCCTAGGTCCGTAATTTACAGTATTTTTCAAAGTTTTCCACCTTGAATTCACTCATGCTAATTTAAAGATAAGTTTTCTTTTTATCAATCTTTCTATGTGTTGCTTGATTATATCTTATGCTTGTCTTTACTTTAACATGCTAGGCTAGGTTTCTCGTGTGTTTGCTTAGATCTAATGAAAACTAGCTATTGATTACTTGTTGTTGGTTTGTTATTGATTATTGTGGGTGGGTGATGTCGATGTTAGGCTTAAGAAAACTGGCTAACCTCCTATATGGTAACTTGCTTGAACGTCTTAAGAAACATGAATCGGATGTGTACTACGATTATATGGTTGTATTTAATGCATAAGTGAATTCTAGTGATCTCATGCTAGGAGCTAGTTGTTGGCTCGTCATAGAGTAAAGTAGGAGCTTATAGAGTTAGGGAAGATCGTACACTGCCCTACGAATGGTTTAAAGGAATACAACCCGTCATCCACACAATTGTAACAAACCAATTAACCGGTAAAAGATAGTTAGGGAGTAAGGAAATCTAAGTAAACACACTTTTCTCCATATAAGTTTCACAACCAATTTACTTTTCTTGTTATTTTATTTTATTTGCAATTGTAGTTCTTTGGGATTAGTTGACTAGCAACTAATTCCGCCCACTCTTCCAAATACCCGAGATTTTACTTGCTTTCATAAAATACAAAAATAAAAAAAGAATCATCCCTCAATCCTTAGACCTAAATTAGAGTAGTTTTCAATCCTAACGACACTATTCCCCGAGAGAACGATCAATCCCCCGGTACTTGCCACTTCACTATACTACATCGGTCAGGTACATTGCCTGGTGGGGATTGCAAGCTTCTCAAGATCCCTTGAGAGGTAAAACCTACTGCATAGGCCGCAACCCACGCATCATGTATCCCCATCCCATTCCCACCCTTTCAAACTATAGCTAAGTAACAACGAATCCACAAACGTCATACAAGTTGGCTTCTTCCATAAATCGAGGCAGGTTTCTACGATGAACTACGAATATATTGCGATACTTTTATATTTCATATGTCAATCGATATGCCTTTTATAATTTCTCAAAAATAATAATAATTTTAATAATGAAATGACTTCTACTATTACGTTAGTTAAGTTTATCAATAATAGACAATTGTTTTAAATTTTAGATCAAAATGTGCCTAAACAAAATAAGGGTTGTATAAAGAAGCTACTGAAAGGATTATGTGCAAAGAACAATGTTTTTCACAACTGGCCTTCACAGAAATGACAAAGGGTCACACCGGTTTACACTAAATAGAACACCCAGGTTTCTACGATGAACTACGAATATATTGCGATACTTTTATATTTCTTATATAAATCGACATGCCTTTTATAATTTCTCAAAAAAATAATAATGAAATGACTTCCACTATCACGTTAGTTAAGTTTATCAATAATAGACAATTATTTTAAATTTTAGATCAAATTGTGCATAAACAAAATAAGGGTTGTACAAAGAAGCTACTGAAAGGATTATGTGCAAAGAACAACGTCTTTCACAACTGGCCTTCACAGAAATGACAAAGGGTCATACCGGTGCAAACTAAACAGAACACGCAAGCCAAAATAATAAACGAGTGACGACATAAAATGAGAGTAGTGAGAAAATAAAAATATAGTAGTAATTTCATAGAGGGGTAAAACAGTAATTATCCAAAGCGTATATTTATCTGGGATAAATATATTGTACTTTAAAAACTTGATACGATCCGTGTATGTTTTAAAAACTATAATGAATGAAAAATATGTTGTAAAACTTGACATCTAACTCATTTTTACAATAACAATAACATTCTTTATATATGGATATTGATAAAGTTGTTATAACATTTAAATATTTCTAACATACCTCTTTGTAGAAATCTTCATGTTGGAAAGCTCTTTAAAAGCTCATGAAGTATTGCTCATCTAGGAGTGTTTTCACTCTTAAGGATAAAGTGGCAAAGGTATGTTTGTTTTTCCTTTTTAGTTGATTATTTGTTTGTGATTAAGTAAGTGTTGATCTATTTGGTGGTACTCAATTACTTGATATACTTGTGCTTGTTGCTTCAAAACTCTTCTGAACATTTATCTTATTAACACTAAACTTTTAATCTAAATCACAACTTTCAAAAGTCTCTCTTCACTAATCTTTCAAACTATAAGGAATTGGATTCCATCATTCCTTGGTCAAGTCAACACAAGAAAAAGTTTTTCAAGTCTTGATCATCATCAATAAAAAATTCCTCACTCTTGCGACAAACTTCTTACTCTCTTACCACCTCATCAAAAGAAGAAATGAAAACAATACAACTACGGTCTATCGTACGTTTCCACTCTCATCTCAAAACTACTCAAAACTCTCACTTCTGAAATCTATTTCTCGTTAATATGCCACATCTAAACTTCGTCATATTTACCATCTATTCTTCTGGTTCTTCTTAGGAAAATTAGTCATAATCAAATGCTTAAACAAACAAATTAAAAAGGCCTAATACACCAAACACCATCTCTTTTCGACTGTCTTGCCGGATCCCTCTATTATAACCTACCGGATCCCTTTTGCAAAGGATCCGGTAGAACCGGCACATAAGATAACAATATACATTCTTTTAAAACAAACAATATTTTTTCCCTCTCATTACATCTAGAACGATCAAAAAACAAAACCCTCTCAAAATTAGGGTTCCATCTTCTCAAAATCAATCTTCTAATCATCATTGTAAGTAACTATATTATCCTCTTTTAAATCTTTTAGTTCTAAATTAATTCTAGGACGAGATTATCAAGAACTAATTCAAATGGGCATAATCAAATCAAGTGATTTCTAATTAAAAAGAGTTCATTAGTCTAAGTTAATCAAATGATTGTTTTGACATAATTATTAATAAAATAAAACCTTCTTCATAAAAACCCATTTGATTAGATATTGATAACAAAGTTAACCAAACAAAAACTCATTTTGTTTAATCTTGTATAGGTTTCAAAAATGCCACATACATATGACTTTGATCATCATCTAACCAATCTCTACATTCCAAACATTTCAACAGAACCTTAGCACCCCTAAATGTCATTTCCAGCTTCCAAAATCTTGAGTCACGCTATATTCATGAAGAAAGGGTTGATGACACTCAAATTATACATATTTCTATACGCGTTATGTATGCTTTTATGCTTATATATTGATGATATATATGAACTTTCGATACTTAATAGACTATATATGCTATTGTAGGTTCATGGTATGTGTCGTGGAAGAATTGGAAGAAAACACGAAGATATGGAAGTTAAACAAAGAAACAAACTTAAGATAAATATCTCCCGACACCTGTCCACTGTTTTTGCCATAGGTTGAGCATACGAACTCCGTTTTACCTCCCGTTTGCGGCCACGAAAAGCTAAGAGAATTATCTACAATTTTGGTTTATGGGTCAAAGGCTAAAACAGCCTGTAACCGGCATACTTTATAAAAAGAGCGGCATACTTTTCACCAGTAGGAAATTTCTTCAAAGCCAAGAAGTACGGCGGTTTTTCATAAATGTTGGGCGTACTTTTAGGTCTGATACTCACATTTAAGTTATCATTAACTCTCAAACCGATCATATACACCAAGACTTTGTCCCCAAGTGTTCTCTAGCCTATAAATACCCCCTAAAACGCAGCATATCATATCATCTCATTACATAATCATCTCTACCCAAGAATACCACTTGGAAGAAGGGAATTGGTGAAAGAGGATTGACAAACCTCTGATCCAACACTTGATGCGTGGTTTTGCAACCTTACAATAGGTTTTACCTCTCGAGGGATCTCAAGAGGCTTACAACCCCACCAGGCAGTGTACCTGACCGATGTAGTATAGGATAGTGGTAAGTACGGCGGATTGATCGTTCTCTCATAGGGAATAGTGTTCGTTAGGATAGAATAGCTAATCTAATAGGTCTAAGGGTGGAAGGAAGATTCTTTTTGTATTTTTATATTTTTATGAAAGCAATTAAAATACAAAAAGAATCTTCCTTCCACCCTTAGACCTATTAGATTAGCTATTCTAGCCTAACGAACACTATTCCCTATGAGAGAACGATCAATCCGCCGTACTTACCACTAAACCTTAACACATCGGTCAGGTACACTGCCTGGTGGGGTTGTAAGCCTCTTGAGATC
>LBNU01002223.1:1152-18759 GCA_014162995.1 Artemisia annua | reverse complement strand
TTTCAATTTTCTTTAATATTAAAAGTTTCAAAATTTTCATTTTTCACCCCAAAGTTTGGAACTTGTCAATTTTAGTCCCTGTAATTTGGAAATTGGCAATTTTAGTCCCTGTACTTTACTTAATTGCATTTTGTGTTATATATTTGTCATATCTGTTATTGTGCATTTTCATTTTAAATTCCAAGCAATCAGTAGTGTAAAATCAAATCATAATCTCTTTCTGGTTACTATTCCTGATCACTCTTCCCAAAACGTTTTCAAAATACCATTTCAACCTCGTTGGGACTTTAACGACCCAGGGAAACACTATACTCTCCAGAATTTCATTGCATCTTGTCTCAAGCTTTCAGGGTTTATTTGTTACGGTTAGCCATTCACAAGTGGCTAGCTTGTGTGACAACACCTGTTGGTTCTGAGACGAACCAACTGCATTCTAAATCGACAACATATAATCTCGCTTATTTCTTTGCCAAACAAATCATACATCTCAAGGATAAAAGAAACAAGCTTATACCCTATGGGATGATTCTAACCCGATTCTACCGTCACTTCATGAATGTTCACCCTCACCTTCACAATGATCAATATACGCTTTTCTATAGACTTATGGAACCAATCAATCTCTTTTAACATCATATCTCATTCCTGAATCACCCAACTACCATGAACAATCTGATGATTCAGAAAGCGAATACGAGGAATGAAGCAAAAACAGTCTTAATTAAAAAGAGTACCATGAAAGTTGGTGAATTAGTCAAACATGTTGAATATTCTCTTTAAAATGCTTGTAAACTGACTTTATATTAATCATTTCTATGTTTTCTACATGCACTACTTACTACCAGATTTGTATTTGTGTATGAATGTTGTCTGAAGTCTTAGATCTATTATCAGAGTAATAACATTACTTTCTGTGAAAGAAATAGTATCAGTAGCCGGATCCCTCAGTTATAACCAACCGGATCCCTTTTAGAAAGGATCTGGATGATCAAGCCATGTAGAGGATATTTTTATACCACTTGTATTCACCTTGAACATTCTAACCTTAGTATACTAGTTAGTCATATTTGAGCTGACTTTGAGGTTAGTAGCTCTTTTTGATCTCTTAAGATTGAGTTAAAGTATCATCCTAGGTGTTTTTTATTTATCATTTCCAAAATAACCACTATTTCTCAGTACCACTTCTTGAATCACCTCTCTATGATCATTTTGCACTTAACTATAGTTTAAATACATTTTTAACAAACTTATTTTCACCATCTCAACCTCAAAATGCTCTAAAAATCAATCTTTTAATTCTTATGATTTTTAAAGAGTTTTTAAATTTTACATATCACCTTTGCCTAAAACCTACAGACATTTAACACTTAGTGATATGATTATATTAATCCATATTTACTTAATGGCCTACTTTGACCTCTTTCTCACCTCTAAAGACCATTTACGGCAACCCCTCATTATTAGTCTTATAACACTTAGAGTTGCCTTCACTAAAACACTATCTTACACTCATTACACCAGGAAATATAGGGCTGAAATAGATAGATGACCATCATTTCTCGCCTTTATCTGATCTGTTAGCCGGTTCCCTCAGCTAAAGCTAGTCGGATCCCTTTTGGGAAGGATCCGCTGGAACCGGGCAAACAGAAACAGATTTTATCACCTATAGTCTTCCAAAACTCAATTTTACCCACTCAAACACTCCATATTGCCTTTAATATATCTCCTAGAAGATTGTATCACTGCAGTTGACCTTGGTGCATACATACGATTGCATTTCAAAGAATTTAGTGGTTTAGGCTTTAATTCACTTACTTAATCCTTCACTATTTAAGCCACTTGTGTTTGTGCTTCCAAACCACACTCAAACAAACCATCTTCTACTGCAAACTCAGCCTCTAAACTTACCTGAAAACATGACTAAAGCACCAAGTGCAAGATCATCACCTAGGATCCCTCCTAGAACAACCACACGAATAGTGTATGAAATATCCTCAACCGAAGCCTCACCTATCAAAGCACCTTCTAGAACACCTATCTCAAACTACATCCATACTCCTCTATCTCTTGAACCATCACCACCACAACTTGCTTCCATCAAAAGAACATCACCACAATCAACTCCTCTTGAACCTACACCTACTAGTAAACCTACATTACCAAACACTCCTATCTCCACTCAACCAACAAAACCTTCTCCTCTTGAACCAAGACTTCTCTCTTTTACCACACCTCATTCATCACCTTACCTCTACCTTAAATCATTGGAGGACTTACCTCCTAGACCTTCTAATCCACCACCGTTACCAACATTCTCATCCGTTAAGAGAATGTCAACACAACCACCATTTCATCACCTAGATGTTGACATCAACATACAACCACCCGTAGCATACTTACCTTCCTCTCCTCCACCTTCAAATGGCCCATTTTGGGTAATGAGAAGATATCTCAACCACCTCTACCAAACAATGATACACTTCCTCCCACACATTCTTCTCCACCAACACTCGTGGTACATCCACAACATTTCCACCTAGTTACTTCCACCTCAAACATACCTCAATAACTTTCCACCTTAGGACCACAGCAAACAAGCCACAATGATACTTGTGATCATTGTCAACATGCCCAAACCTTAGTTCATGAACTATGTGAGGAAGTATGTTTCATGTTCTACCACCTTCTTGAATGTCTTGATGACGTCACCAAACCAAACCTACCCGAAAAGCCTTGAAGTGCAAGCACAAGTGGTCTTCTCCTTTAGTATTAGGCCTAGACTTTGATAGGACTTTTTCTTTTCATGTTTAGATTATTTTCTTAGCTTTTAGAGATTTGACCAATGTGTGTATCATTTCTCTTGTTTTCTTAGATGTATCTACATGATTATGTGTCTCAATGAATATGATTGGTGTGATTATTAATTGTATTCATAACTTTTCTATTATGTATTGCTGCTAACAAACTGCAGGTAAGCCGAATCCTTCACTTTGTACTAACTAGATCCTTTTTTTAAAGTAACCGGGGGATCCGGAGAAACAAAACACTAATCAAAATTTTATGCAGCTCCATTTTCTGCAAAAGAACACAATGTACTTGTCTTCTAACCTTTGTTTTGTAGATTTTCAAAAATATACATGGAGTACTTGACGCTCTCATTAAGGGGGAGCTCTCGTCCGAGCAAAACCATTGCAAATACTTGCAATAACCACATCTTAGTCTCCCTAATTACTTGACGCCCTCAATAAGGGGGAGCAACAAAGAACTTCTTACTCTTCTTCTCTCTACTCTACTTCCTTCAATTACTTTTCTTAAAACTTGCATTTGGGTTAGTTTCTTTTCAACGCTCTTTTTGTTTCGACAAAAAAGGGGGAGAAAGAGTAAAAACTACAATTCAAAACTTTACGAATTTTACTTTTTACTTAAGATAATTTTATGTTTTGTCATCAACAAAAAAATGGGAGATTGTTAATACAAATAAACCTTCAAAACGTATATTTATATTTTGCGATCTTTCAATGTTTTATCGATAACAAACNCAACAAACCAAACCTACCCGAAAAGCCTTGAAGTGCAAGCACAAGTGGTATTCCTCCTTTAGTATTAGGCCTAGACTTTGATAGGACTTTTTCTTTTCATGTTTAGATTATTTTCTTAGCTTTTAGAGATTTTACCAATGTGTGTATCATTTCTCTTGTTTTATTAGATGTATCTACATGATTATGTGTCTCTATGAATATGATTGGTGTGATTATTACTTGTATTCATAACTTTTCTATTATGTACTGCTGCTAACAAGCTGCAGGTAAGCCGAATCCTTCACTTTGTACTAACCAGATCCCTTTTTTAAAGTAACCAGGGGATCCAGAGAAACAGAACACTAATCAAAATTTTATGCAGCTCCATTTTCTGCAAAGGGACACAATGTACTTGTTTTCTAACCTTTGTTTTGTAGATTTTCAAAAATACACATGGAGTACTTGACGCCCTCATTAAGGGGGAGCTCTCGTCCGAGCAAAACCATTGCAAATACTTGCAATAACCACATCTTAGTCTCCCTAATTACTTGACGCCCTCAATAAGGGGGAGCAACGAAGAACTTCTTACTCTTCTTCTCTCTACCCTACTTCCTTCAATTACTTTTCTTAAAACTTGCATTTGGGTTAGTTTCTTTACAACGCTCTTTTTGTTTCGACAAAAAAGGGGGAGAAAGAGTAAAAACTACAATTCAAAACTTTAAGAATTTTACTTTTTACTTAGATAATTTATGTTTTGTCATCAACAAAAAAAGGAGAGATTGTTAATACAAATAAACCTTCAAAACGTATATTTATATTTTGCGATCTTTCAATGTTTTATCGATAACAAACATAAAATCATTTTAATGAAATAGTTAAAACACGTAAACATTTTTGAGGCAAAAGTTTACTAACTCATTTCACTAAACAAATATATATTAAACATGTTTAGTTATGTAGTTTAATTGAAACCAAAACTATTTTATAAAAGGGATAATTCTAAGAATGACATTGTTGCCCAATTGATTTGCTTTTGTGACCTTAGATTAGAAAGTTCCGAAACTAACCTTGGGAAACTTCTAGTTTTTGGGTAACTGCATTCTGCAAGTGACAAGTGTCACTTTTCGGAATATTTTTTGGGTAACTTGTGTACTTTTCGGGCAACTGCAGCCCTCATGTCGGACACTTGGCGTTCCATGGTTGGCTACATTAGAGTTGCCCGGTTGCCAAAGGCTAGTTTCGGAACTTTCTAATATAAGGTCAAAAAAGCAAATCAATCGGGCAACAAGGTCATTTTTGATTACCTGAAAATGTATGCAACTTGCCACTTTTTCCCATTGTATGTAGCTTTCTCTTTTTTCTCTCAATGTGTCACTAAACTTGCTAAATTCGTCCATTGTGTGTAGCAGTGACTTGATTCACCTGCTGGAGCAGGTTAACCTAACGGTCGTTAGGTTTAACATTGCACCGTTAGTCCTTTAGAGTAACGATCGTTTATCATGGCTACATTCAATGACAAAAAGTAACAAGTTAGATTACTTTTATTATTTTTAAAATTTATGTACGTTTTTTACATGTTTTTGCACACATTTTTATACACGCTTTTATACACACATTTTTATACACGTTTTTATGCAAGTTTTAATCGGATTTTCATACATACATTTGTATACACGTTTTTATGCACGTTTTTATACACACATTTTTATGCACGGTTTTACACACATTTTTATAAACACACATTTACACACGTTTTTATACACTTGGACTGGTTTACCCAGTTAGCCGGATCCCTGAGTTTACACTAGCCGGATCCCTCTGGTGAGGGAACCGGTGTAACCGGTGAGCAGTAGGCAGTTTTGCCTTTAAATAGTGAGTCATTTCTCTCTTGTCTCTCGCCCCTTTTAGAGTTTACTTCTCTCTATACTCTAAACTCTCTAACCTCAGATCCAAGGATCTTTCTTTGTAGTTTCTCTTTGTGATTCTCTAGGTTCCTTCCATAAGGCGAGATCACAACCTCTCGAAGACGTGCAAGCTCGTGATATGAGTTGCTTGGATTCTTCTCTTCCAAGATCATTTAGGTGATTCTTGTTCTTTCTTTCTTCTCAAAGGGTGTGGTAGATGTGTTAAGTAGATGACTTGGGGAGTCTAAACAAACCAATGGTGTTTATAAAAGCAAGTCAAAACAAAAAACCAAAAAATTCCGAGCCTGATGGGCTGGGTGACGCTCCAGCATGCCACCAGCGCGCCAGGAGTCTGAACAAAAATGGTTTCTCGTCAAACGTTTTTGTTAAACCAATTGTTCCTCAAACTCCTTTTGCAAATACTTGAGTTACTCAAACACCCATTTCAAGAAGAGAAACCCCAAAACAATTTTACAACCTAGTTCATGAAATGGAGTTGGATACACACAAACTCTAGTAGACCATAGACCTATCTTACCTACACCAAATATGAGACTTTCAAACTCATATAACCGGAGACCTTCATTTCATGATAACCAATCATCTTCAAGAAGAAAATTTTATAATAATCAAAGGTCATCATATCATCAATATAACCGGAGACTGTATTCACCCCCCTCTACGGTTATACTGTGACAACTGGTAAATTCCCGATATGTCCTATTTAGTGAAACGACGAATTATTTGGAGTTTAGTATTATTCCTAGAAAACTAGACGTATTTATATTCAAATTTCACAGAAAAATGATTCTAAAGCTAATTGAAATAAGTTTGAGTGCTCGGGAAATAATCATAACACGTTTTATAGGTTCCGTTCATGTTTCGTGAAAAATATAAGAGAATTGGCAAAACTAGTCCCTATGGGTGCGCTAGGGTTTGTCTTAAGTCCAACTACTCATCTATATATACACCACTTATAGCATTTTAGGGTTTCCATCCCCTCCTCTCTCTTTTTCAGCCGACAAACACACTACACACTCACCCCTTTCTTCTCCGACCAAGCTTTCTGGCATAGCTCCCTCACCACCACGCGTATTAACACAACGCCACCACCATAATCACCCTTGTTTCATTCCCTTTCTTTTGATACAGATCACGCGCCACAAAACTCATCCAAACACACCTTTTGATCAAGTTTCAGTCACGAAAACATCACCCACCATTATCCACGAATTGANCCTTTCTTTTAAATTTTGCGAGTATGTCTTTTTAGGGTTTAGCGAGTTTCATGTCTAGTGTAATGTTTTGCGAGTTTGGACATTAAGTTCTAGCGAGTATAGTGTAAAAGTTAGCGAGTATCACTTCCTAAATAGCGAGTAAGCATTTAGTTCTAGCGAGTATCAAGACTTGGCTAGAAATTTTCTTGCGAGTTTGGTATCCCATGCTTTGCGAGTTTGGTCCATGTTTTGCGAGTATGGGAATCAGTTTTAGCGAGTATGATGATCTTTCAGTCTTTATATATTGCGAGTATGAGTTGTTAGTTTTGCGAGTATGGTTTGTTTAGTAAATCTTGCGAGTATAGGCTTTTGAAATTGCGAGTTGGGTTTATTTCTGGTGTTGATTAAGGTTCTTATTGTTGTTGTTGTGGTCGTGTTTCCTATGATTAGGGTCGTGGGAGGTTTAGGCAGTCGAGACCTAGAAAGGCATCTTTCCTTTGCTTCAGAAGGAATAGCCAACTCCAGGTAAATGCAGGTTGGACGGGAATGAGTGTTAGTTCGATTCTTGTTGGTGACAAGTTTCTGGTTGTTGTTGTTAGTTTCTTGTGATTGTTTTGGCAGTAGGTTGAGGCCGAGACCACTAGGGTCTCGGCAATGGGTTGATTATTGATGTTGTAGGCGTTGTGTTGACACCGTTATGTCAAGGGTTGCTGTTGCTAGTAATAATTTACTGGTGCCGAGGAGTATAGGGCTAAATGTAGGGGTGTTAGTTGTGGTTAAGTTGAAATTGTTATTGATGTCGGTCTGTTGAGGACTAGAAGTGACAGAGATAGGATTAGAAGACGAGCTGTAGTCGGCCGTCAAGTGTTGAAGTTGTGATTTTGTTGTGAATATTGGTTAGGTGGATTAGCGATGCTATAGTGATGAGTTGAGCCGTGTCGAGCGTCACCTAGACTTTCTAGTCTCGTGTGGCCCCGACGAGCCGAAATGGACTTATTATGTGATGTTGACTATTTGACCCGTGATAAAAGTAAACTTGAAATGAGTGATAACCCGAGAAATATAACGACTAAATAATATTAATGATGTAAACATTTCATATATACATATGTACATGTAATTAACTTCTAAATATAAATAACGACTAACAACCGTTATTTAATATTTACAAGGTAATGATACAAAATATTGGGAGACGAAAAGTACGTTATATACCGTTTTCAAATTAATAAAGAATGTTAATTAACGTTGAATACGTTTATTAATATTTCTAAGTTAATGAGAAACCGATAAATAACGATAATAATGTTACCTAATATTTATTAGAAACAACGAATAAATATTAATACGGACGGGTTATAAATCGTTTCGAGGACACGTTCATCGAGACTTACCCTTTAGAAGGTATTGAGGTCCGTGTTATTATATGTCGAGTTACCAATTGGTTAACATTAATATAACCATCCGACACGATTAACGGACTAATTGGATTACTAAATCCAATTAGGGGTTAACGAACATGTCGGAGGAGAATATTAATAGGTGACCCTTCCTACGACTTACCGTCTCCTTACTAGGTATGAGTTAACTTTGGATTAACAAGTGTATTGAAGGAATTGTTGAACCTATCGTATTAACAAATATAATAAGTATCCAATAATTCGTTCGGTTTCCTTATTAAACCTTTAGTTACTCAAGGTTTACTTTGACCATAAGGCTGACTTAGTAGCCATTTAAGTGTGATTTCTTTGGATGATTATGTAGTTTAACACGGATGTTTCATATTGAGTTTTGTCTTGTTTTGGGTTGATGTCGTATATTATTCATCTCTTGGCATGTGCACTCTTGAGTTTTATCTCGTTTCTCTTCGATTTCGCTTGTTTATCCTTTGGCGTGAGTTCACTGAGTCTACATCATGTCCTCACTACACACAATGATACCAAACACAAACAATAATAAATGGATAACAAGAGTTGGAGATGTAAGAATGGGTAATACTTGGGAGTAATTATTTTATGGAGGATTTGGTTCATCGCTGAGGACCTTGTATTTGGATAAGCCTTGCTTATAGAAGACTTCGCCGGTTTTGTACCTTTCTTCTGGATATCGTTGTGATTAGCTCTAGATGTCAGTTGTGTCAGTTGTGATTCTTGCATTGTTGTGGCTAAGGTGAGTTCATGACCCCCTACTTTTAAACTGTTTTATAACTATTTTGGGGGAGAATACATGCTCGTTTTAACCAAACTTAATGATTGTTTACAATAAATTTGTGAAATGTTTGTGTAAGAACTGATTGATTGATTGAAATAACTGATTTTTTGGGTAAAGGGATCTCCACCCTGGTAAAATATATTAACCAAATAAACTTTTAAAGTACAATGGAATGTGGCTGAAGTACCACATTAACCTCAAGCAACCGCTTGAACAACCACTAGAACATTTATGACATGCCATAAATGAACAACTAGCTACGAAAAACTAGAACAACCATGAAAGAAAAAAACATGCACGAATCAACATCGCATATTACTTCCTCGACTTGCCTTGGACCTTAAAATCAAACATCTTGTTAAATTCCTCCAATTGCCCAGGTAAATCAAGCACCTGGGCAGCGTAATCATCAGAAAAATAACCTTCAAGCTCGTTTTGTCCTCCAGCTGATGACAAGTAAATACTCATAGGAGTACGTCTGGCTCGAAGAACCTCATCATCACTATCAGAGACAACCCACATTACCCACCTTAGAGGAAAGGATTACCCTTTCTGACCCCTCAACCACCGAACAGGTTTCCATTATCATCCCACAAAGCGTTACCTAATCCCATCAATAATTTGAAGCTTTTCAAGCTTGTTCAATTTTCTCGACGATAGGTCGGTTACGCGGTGACGCAGACCGCCCGCGCGCGCGGCGCCATATGTGGCGACGAGGCGCGAGCAGCCTCATCCCATAACATGACGCGCTTGTCCCTTGTGTCACCCAATCATCAGGGGCCCCATGTTCAGGAACTTGGTCCCTCATCCAGTAAGCGACCAAATGGATTCTTGTGAGTGACGATATTCACTTAGATCATCATGATAGGTACTTATGAGAAGTTAATGCACATCACTTTTCTCTTTTATTAACCGGGATTGCGCAGCGGATCATATTAAGCGCCACTAGGCATTGTTGTTCATCACAATCCCTATCTTCTTGAAGAGCGACGCCTCCATCTGAAACCCACCTCTTTTGTCGAAACTGGCTGCCAACGATAATTCAAGGGACCCGTCTGAGGTTTTCGAAAAACGAAACACCATCAATGAACCCGTGCTATGGAGTGGCGCCCTTTACCCTTACCTTCTCCACTTAGTAGCTGCCACAGATCCTGTCCGTTATCAACGCATAATTCTGAGGCGTGGTGCTATGTTGTTTATCATTCTTAGGCATGCATGTGCATCGAATGTCAAAATCCTTGCATGAGGCACATCGAGGGGCGTTCCATTCATACTCAACATCAACGCGCGCCAAAGGAATTGACCTTGGCCTTAGAAAAATGAATAGCCACACCACATGATCCATTAACGCGGCAAGAGATGAATACCTTCACACAAGAGCCACAGCCGTCGTATGAAGTCTGGACCCAAGATTTAACAGCACATAGGACTAGTAGATTGGGGGAATCAACATAATAGGCGTTACCAAGTGAGTCGTAATCAAACTCAATCCAACCGTCCGTATAAGCAACAAAGTGGAACATTATGTTAATTCAGCCATACGGGTGCTGAAGTGACTTCTCGCTTAACAAGCGTAGTATTAGGGGACCAAACATTTAAGAAAAACTACGGCATCGATGCGACATCAACCATGGCCCCGATTCTACACACTTTATCCATACCCTCCTCTCGTAGGAGAATTGAAACCAAAAAGAATCCATTGGTTCAACATAACCGCTCCAGGCCCAAAATTTTGCCCATGTATTCTTAACGTAATTTCTCTCGATAGGGGAAAGCACAGTCTCCTTTCCCAATTAAAATACCCTACAAAGTGTAACAAACCTCGAGAAACCGATCCTCCAATCTCATTAAGAGGTGAATAGCGGACGTGAGCACCTTCCACTCGCTCTCATTACGGAGCTCACATATATTTACCTGTATTGTTATTCATTGTGTAGATTTAAACATTGAGGCGTATGAGTAGTTTAGGGCAAACTATGTGAATTGATGTCATTCAGAATTCGTACCTTTCTTTTTCGTTTTCCCATTTTCCCATCCCGCTAAACTTGTTTGGTGTGAATTCGGAGCAGTCACACCATCTGACTGACCAAACCGTTACCACTTACCCTTGTTTACCCTGGAATTATGTGTATTGCTCATCTCTTTTTTCCCACGAAACAGAAAACCACAAACAACTAAAAACATAAACGGACAGAATTTAAAGAAAATAAACCCTAATCGCTTAGGGTTTAGAAGTATTAATCGCACCAACTAACCCATAGGAAGAACAGTATAATAAATCGTTAAGGATAGAACAATAGCGATTAAGAGCGAAGAAAACCCTAATAAAGAATCACGAAAACCAAAAAAAACAATGTGTTATAAGCAGGGAGATGCAAAGAACACACGATTAATTGATGTTGTGAAGAAACGATTAGGAAGTTAGGGATAAAAAAAAATCGCCCATAGAGAACTTAAGGGTATCGCTACTGCAACTACTTTTCTGTGGTTGTCTGATGAGAATGTGAAATAACTGATTTGACTATTGAAAGCTATATGTGGTTGTCTGATGAGAATGTGAGCTTCCTAACTCAACTATCTTTTCTGGAGCTGCAACTACTTTTGATTTGCTATGTTTGCTAGTTAAGGTTTAGCACCTCGATAATTGCCCCATATTAAGTCATTAGTTCCTGCGGGAAATGCGAATGTTATGGATAGATCTATTGTGGTTGATTTCCCCCGGCTGGACTTTGGTGCCCAACTTGCCAGGATTTGTATCCAGATTTTGGTACTCCAACTTGCCAGGGATTTTGCCCGGATTTGTGGATGCACCAACTTGCCATGATGTACAACCTATAAGGAATTATTGTTATTGGAATGATGATTGGAACGTATGTTAATATCTACCCTAGTCTCACATAGCAAAAACTCTATTAGGTCCCTTTATTGAAATCTTGAACTAAACCCATGAACTCACCAGCGTAGCTGATTTTTAGCATGTATTCTCAGGTATAAGGTGATAGCTCACTATTGGAAGGCGCTTGGCAAGAGGCATGGTCATAGGCGACTCTGATAAACGTTTGGGACCGCTTTAATTTTTTGATGGGCTTCCTTCCGCACTATTTTTGGATGATGTACACTTATTCTATTTTGATAATGAATTTTATTCTAAATGAAAGCAATAAAAACCATTCTTAGTACCTTACGTTGTGATACCAATATAGTAGCACCCCAACGCATGTATGCTTCCGCTGGACCCGATTTTGAGGGTGTTACATATACAAATTATGAGATATTCTTGAAGAGCATTCGAGAGAGTAGGAAAATCTATGACTTAACAATTGAGTCAGCCTTTAATCATTTAGTAGTATAAGGGGTTGTAGCAGCTTCACTAGAAGATTAACCTTTTATATGTTTGACAACTTCAATACCGTTACAAAGATTTTTTTTAAAAATAACTCCAAGATAAATAATTTAATTTGTCAAAATCTAATTTGATAGGTACAAGAGACGTGATGTTATTAACAGTAAGTAATTTGTCATTAGGAGACAAAGTATGTGTAGAAGTTGAACCAGTCATTATGATATTGATGGAGGGAATGATCGACTGTGACTAATCATGAGGGAACAATAATGTCGACTAAAAATAAAGACGTGGTTTAGGTTAAGGAATGAGGGATCGTGATATTGTTATTAGTTTTTAGAGTTTTAGGATCTTTGGCTGTGATATCATATTAGGGTGAATGATTAATTTATTTATTACATAATAACATAATACAATATAAGTAGTACTCCTCCGTCCCTAAATTTTGATTTTTTTTCATCTTAACTTTAAATATTTTTATTTGTGTTATATAATACTTGATAAAATTATGCCAATGAAAATATATTTAAAACCCAATACATTCATATATTTTGCATTAAGAGTAATATTTTTCATTTCAAAAAAATTGGAACCATACCTTATTTAGTAATAATTTTATTTTAAAAAAAAGATTATTTTCTTATTAGGTAACATTTTATATTTATCCATAACATAAGTAGAAGATAAATACAAAAAATATAGATAAGATATTTAAAAAAAAAGATATTATTTTCTTATTAGGTAACATTTTATATTTATCCACAACACAATTAGAAGATAAATACAAAAAATATAGATAAGATGCAATTAAGAATAGGATTAAATTTTTAAATAATTATTTCAAAAAATTTTAAAAAAACCCGCGCGTGCGCGGGCATTATAACTAGTATATAACAAAAAAAAATAGTTAAGATCTTTGAAAAAGATTAACTTTAAAAAGTCAAAGCTGAACAATTATTCGAATACTATAAAATGAGTTAGGCCTCCCAACATATACAATGGGTCTAGATTAATACTAATCCACTAACAAACGCGTGAAATGGAAAATTAAATTTACCCTTTACCTTAATTCTATGCAGATGTGTTCATTAATTAAGTTGTTGTGAGACATGCATGTGTGCGTGAGAAAAATAACATTTTTTTTTGGTAAAGAATGAAGAGGTTCATTAATTAAGTTGTTGTGAGACATGTGTGCGTGAGAAAAATAACATTTTTTTTTTGGTAAAGAATGAAGAGTTTATGTTTAAAACTAAGGGGGCGTTTGGAATATGGGTTTGGGAATAAAGAATGGGAATAAGAATGATTAATGATGTTTGTTTAGCAGATATGGGTTTAAAATCTTAGAATGAAACCTACACAATAAGGGTTTTCCCAAACCCATCTAGCTTGGTGGGTTTGAAAAGTCATACCCATTCCCATTTATTATGTTAATAAACCCAAATCAGTAGTGATTCACGTCTACAAACCAAACGCACCCTTATTGTTATGTCTCAACATTGTGGTTTATGTAGCGTGAGTACATTCCTATTTTTTTTATGCAAAGCAGATCCGAATAAGACATTAGGCTAAACACAGTAAGGGCGGGGATCGACCTTCATTTTACCCGCCACGTCAGCTTTCTCTTTTCGGCGACCTACATGCGTTTTTTTGTCACGATAAAGGCGACCTTCATTTATTTATTTATTTTTTCAACTTTTTTCAACTAATAACAAATTTTAATTTCATTACAGGTTTTTTTTCCTCAACTAATAACAACTTTTTTTCGCAGCCAAAACACACATTTACCGACTTATATATATATATATATATATATATATATATATATATAACTTCATCTTCAACACACATATTTAACACACACAATTAACTTTTTTTTTCTCTCCTCCTGCAGCCCAACGGTAACAACAATCAAAACAAATGGGACGACTGTCGATCGGCCAAGCGACTGAAATTAAAAAAAAAAAGAAAAAAAAAAAAAAAAAATTATCTATTACTATCAGTTATAAAAAATTACATCATCCTGTGATTAACTACATTTTTTAAAATTTTTTATTATTTTTTTTTTTTTAATAATATAAAAAACTATAAAATATATTACAAAATAAAAGAAAAAATGATCTATTACTATCAGTTATAAAAAATGTCAGCATCCTGTGAGTAACTACATTTTGTAAAAATGTTTAGCATTTCTCATTTTTTAAACATAGCCAAAACCCTAAAATATATTACCATAATAGAACAACCGATCACTTTTCTTTTAATAATCTTTTTATTTGGTTGTTAGTCGCCATCGGCCGAAGGAATCTTTACTTTAGATTTAGACTGAAATTTGTACTTTTGTAGTTTTAAATAAAATGGTACGATCGTAAATTAAAAAGCTCATAGTAAAATGCATGCTTTTACAAGATAAATTTATAGCAAAACTATAACTTTACCAGCTCATAACTCAATCCTCATGTTCTAATTTTTATTGGTATTTCCTTTTAACAAAGTAGACTTTTGTTGCTCTCGAGTAGTTTTCTCGCATGCATCTTCATGTTCTTTTATTTTATTTTCCCCAACTTTTCCAGGACATGTACAAATATCTACTGTACGTGAGTAAATGAAAATTTGGATTAAATTCTATATTATTTTGCCAACCATTACCATTATATTATGTTCAAACTTACTTTTATTTTAAATTAAAATCAAAACCCACAANTATAACTTCATCTTCAACACACATATTTAACACACACAATTAACTTTTTTTTTCTCTCCTCCTGCAGCCCAACGGTAACAACAATCAAAACAAATGGGACGACTGTCGATCGGCCAAGCGACTGAAATTAAAAAAAAAAGGAAAAAAAAAAAGAAAAAATGATCTATTACTATCAGTTATAAAAAATGTCAGCATCCTGTGAGTAACTACATTTTGTAAAAATGTTTAGCATTTCTCATTTTTTAAACATAGCCAAAACCCTAAAATATATTACCATAATAGAACAACCGATCACTTTTCTTTTAATAATCTTTTTATTTGGTTGTTAGTCGCCATCGGCCGAAGGAATCTTTACTTTAGATTTAGACTGAAATTTGTACTTTTGTAGTTTTAAATAAAATGGTACGATCGTAAATTAAAAAGCTCATAGTAAAATGCATGCTTTTACAAGATAAATTTATAGCAAAACTATAACTTTACCAGCTCATAACTCAATCCTCATGTTCTAATTTTTATTGGTATTTCCTTTTAACAAAGTAGACTTTTGTTGCTCTCGAGTAGTTTTCTCGCATGCATCTTCATGTTCTTTTATTTTATTTTCCCCAACTTTTCCAGGACATGTACAAATATCTACTGTACGTGAGTAAATGAAAATTTGGATTAAATTCTATATTATTTTGCCAACCATTACCATTATATTATGTTCAAACTTACTTTTATTTTAAATTAAAATCAAAACCCACAAATTCAATAAAAAATTAATTTTAATATATGTAACCCATAAAAAAAATACAAACACTTTGCAGTTACATTGAAGTTTACAAATATAAGTTTTGTTAGGGTAACGAGTTTTAAATGACCGTCGTTGCAACAGGTACGAAAACGTTAATTATAGCAATAATTTGTTTTTCCAATATAAAGTGTAAAGAACAATAAGATAAAAGTTCTACACAAGTAAAAATTTAAGGTTTAAAATGCTTAAGGGTTAATTTGTTAGATTACTGCAAACTATACGATTTTATTATAAAATGTACTAGTTATAATGCTCGCGCATGCGCGGGTTTTAGAAAAAAAATATTTTGAATGATTTATTTTTATTTATTAAAAAACAAATAGTTTAATCTTTGTTTTGTTTGATTTATGATTTTTAATTGTATCTGTTTATTATTAAAGATAATCATTTAAAAAGTTTAATCTTATTGTTAGTTGCATCTTATTTATATTTTTTTTTTGTATTTATCTTTTACTCGTGTAGTGTATCAACAAAACAAACTTATAAATTTATATATTTAAAAATAATAATTAAAATATTACCTAATAAATAAATATTCTTTTTTCCGAAATACGAAAGTACTCGCTAGGGGTTTTATTTTATTATATAAAAAAAAGATACAATGTGATTTGTAGTTATAATTTTCTTTTTCTTTTGGTAATAATGGTACGTTAGTGCCCATCAATTAAGTTTTGAGGTTCTAAGTTTTATTAAAAATATTTATGAGGTAAGTTGCCTAAGAGTCTTAAAAAATTTGTGTTATAAGAAAAACATTTTAAACAACACAAAATATCCTAACTAAAATGGAAAACAAAGTTAAACCAAAGACCGGCCTCCAACCTTGATATACATGTGAACATGTCATTTTCCACTAGTTTTGGGTTACGTTTAGTTATTTAATAAGTTTTTGGTTAGTTGTTGATGGTCACTATAGATGAACAGCGCCACCAACATTTGATAAAGGGACGTGATTGACACACTCTCAAATCTTATTGAGACACTCTATTGCACAAGTAGTTAAAGCAAGTTATATTTAATGTACAACTGTTACACACAGTGGAGTGTCTCAATAAATTTTGAGATTGTGCGAATCATTTCCCTTTGGTAAATGTTCTTTTATTTTAGAAAAATGAAAAATAGGCCTAAATAAATGGAACTAAAAGTGGACTTAATGTATAAATGACTTATACAGTACAAGTCATTTATACATTAAGTCCACTTTTAGATCCATTTATTTAGGTCCCTATATCAATCCTCTTTTATTTTATGTTCCCAACTTTCCAGGACGTCTAAATATATGTACTGCGAGTAAATGAAAAGTTGGGTTAAATTCTATATTATTTTGCCAACCATTACCACTATTACTTACTCAAACTTACTTCTATTTAAAATCAAAACCTATAAACAATTAATCTTAATACATGTAACCCACAAAAAATACAAACACTTTGCAATTACATCAAAGTTTACCAAAATAAGTTTTGTTAGGGAAATTTGAATTTTTGTGACTGAAGATGACATTTATTGCTAACTTGACGTAACTTTATGACATATTGTTGAATCTGCAACTTAAGAAATTGAACTGACGAAATTACACTACGAAACTTGGCACTCTGTTTCATACAAATAACACCACCAGTGTCTTTTAATCTCATATATATGTAAATTATATACTTTTCTCATCAAATAGATTACACCAATAAATGTATTATTTGATTCTCTTCAAGTTAATATCGATTTTGCTATGTTTTTGTAAAATTTTGTTTCGAAGTCTATATATGGTAAAATTCGCAATGTATATCTATTAGCAATACATTCATAATTAAAAATTACCTTTAAGTAAACCTTTTCTTTTATTTCTTGATCTCTCCATCAACCTGCAACTTTATCTCCTTCGTCTTTCTATAGATTTGTAAAAAAAAAAAAAAAAAAAAAAAAAAA
>LBNU01002222.1:114906-133620 GCA_014162995.1 Artemisia annua | reverse complement strand
TTGTTGGGTCAAAGTACCTCGATGCAAACAGAAGTACTGCTCTAAATGAAGAGTACTGCACAGATATAAAGGTCGAAGTACTGTATTGACTTAAAGTTAAAGATCAACAGGACTGCTGATGGAAATTCCCCGGTTGCAAGGAATGCCTTAGAATATTTCTAGAAGAATCACTTAGAAAACTTATTATCTGATTATTACGTTATCAAACATCATAATTAAATCCAAACACTATGTTTTATAATCACGTTTTATAACAGCTAATTATCTAATTATGCGTTTTCAAAACTCATAATCAGTTTTCAATAAGCATTGACAAACACCCCCTTAAAACACGAGCATAAAAACATAACATACACAACTTAAAAGACCAGCATGGTTAAAATTACTCAAATATAAAATTCTCACAATCTATAAAGTTGTAACGAAAAACATAAAATTAAAAGATATTTATCGCCGAAAATTTTATTATAGGGTACCCGCCGCCGCATCGCGCGGGTACCCTGCTAGTTAGATTAATCAGTGTTTAAAAAGAAAGAAAATAGTTTAAAATTTTTTGCCACTGCTAGGATTTGATCTCGGGCCACCTAGCTCACCCCCGACACACTCAACCATCTGCCCTTGGGATGTTTCTCATAAGCATCCTACACTATTTATTTCTTAAGGCCTCTTTTGTTTTGTAAGCTTTATAAACTGTTAAGCCATACTTTTCTGAGTTCATTTAATACTTTTCCTAAACTGTTAAGCCATACTTTTATATTTTTCTCAGATTCCTTATAGTAAAATCAATTTTTTGTTGATTTTTCATACTTTTCTGAGTTCATTTAATACTTTTCCTAATTTAATTTCTTTTATATAGCATTTAATTCATAAAAAATTCAAACATAATCAAAAAATTGTCAAGTTTTTTCTGTATTTTTATTTTAAATAGTTTTATCTAGGAAAATTAAAAAATCAGAGTTTGAACTTAAATTTCTCAAATTTGATTAAAAGGCTCGGGATTTCCCGTGACTTTGCGTTTTTAGGTAAATTTTCACTATTTTCAAATTTTCTTTTTCCATTTCATTTAGAATATCATAAAATAGTTTTTTGTAATTTTTGGTAATTTTCCAATTTCATTTCTATTTTTCTCTTATTTTCCCTTTTTAAATAATTTTTAATTAATAATAAATAAAAGAAAAGCCAAAAATATAATTTTCTTTTTCCTGAAATTATTTTTAAGTGTTTAGGACTTTTAGAAAGTAATTTTGAATTTTCAGGTGCATTTCCCCTTAAGTTTGCTTTTTAGGTGCGTCATTTTACGTTTAACTCTCGTTTTTAGGTTTTTAATTACGTTTGTGCTTACTTGTGCTTATCTTACTTGTATTACTTGTTTATTTGTCTCATTTGAGCTTTTATTTGAGTATCGTTAGCATATATATCTCTTGATCGCTATTCATCACAAATTTCACGAACCGAATCACGTTTTTCAATTCACACTTCACGGGACAACGAACACGGGAATTCGTATTTCTTTCGAATTCCTTGGAGAAATATATATGCTATAATTGGCTTTGATCAACTAGAATATTATTTACTGAAAACTTATACGATTACATTGATTGCCATTGCCTAAATAGACTTGACGAAACCCTAAATACCCTAAACCCACAAACTAGGCTTGAGCCAAACACTTATTCACGATAAATATAAACAGAAATCCTATGCGTATCATTCCTCACTTTTTCAAAATCACCTTGCCGTCAAGGTGTTGTCTCGAAAAGCACTCTTAATTCCGAGATCCCATATTTTGAGTTGTAAATTTGCCACATGCAGATGATACATAAAGCGCAAAATATGCCTAAACCAATGTTGGCACCGCTGTCCCGCAACCAGTTCAACTATTCTCAATGAAAGCACCAATTGATACGACCCGGTTAGGGGTTGTATCGGGATAAGGCACTACTTCAAGCGTGTGCTGGCTCCGTCAAAAAATGGAAGAAAAGAACTAGAAATTTGTTTATCTTAAACTTTGATTGGCTACATGTGTACATAGTATAGTCCCCTTACCATAATCATTCAATCTCCCATGCACCCACATTTTTACCAATGATTTCCATGCAACTTTCAATATTCCCCTGTTTCCAAACATGACATATCAACTATCCATCTTCATCTTATCTTTAGTTGTTGCTATTTGGTTCTTTAAACAGCCATAAGAATACCATTTGATAGCCAGTGGGTGGATATCCCCATTGTTATTGTTGTATTCAACATTAATCCCTGCTCCTTTCTTCTTTTTACTATAATCATCATAAGTCTCGACTTCTATTCCCGCCTCGGACGTGCTTGATCCCACGTTGAAATATTCTAAATTTCTCTTTTTTTTCCACTGCCATGCTAGACTCGACAGAATTACGCAGCAACAAACGACCCATATCTCCCTTTGCTGGTGCATATTGAATTGTTTTTGTGAGCACCTCATGGGTTTCTAGTGGATGTGGGTTAACAATAGGTTTAGGTGGTGTTGGCCGCAAAGGTGTGCTTTGAGCT
This sequence comes from Artemisia annua, assembly GCA_014162995.1. NCBI lineage: Eukaryota > Viridiplantae > Streptophyta > Magnoliopsida > Asterales > Asteraceae > Artemisia > Artemisia annua. The sequence continues at coordinate 131,091 of LBNU01002222.1, read as the reverse complement.
TCCAACCTTGCCTCTGCGACGCGAGCCAAATAAAAAGCTTCACCCAGAGACGTTGGTTTTGTCACCAACAGTTCCAGCTGCAAAGTGAGTTTTAGTCCCGAAATATAGAATGAAATCAACAGGTTGTCGGATATATTCATGACCCGATTCATCAGCTTCTCGAATTCACTTTGATACTCCGTGACCGTAGCGGTTTGTAACAATTTAGATAAAGCCCCCTGCGGATCTTCATACTTAAAAGGTTCAAACCGATTTTTGACACTCTCTAAAAAACTATCCCAAGTCGTGATTAACTTGTTACGTGTCATCCAACGATGCCATTCCGCAGCATCTCCTTCAAGGTTAAACCCAATAATACGTAGCCGCTGTTCCTATGTCATTTCATGAAAATCAAAATATCCATTAATGGCAAATATCCAACCATCAGGATCAGCCCCATTAAATTTTGGAACATCCAACCTCATCGCACGTGGTAACAGCATCCCATGATCACCGTCACCCCCATTCTGATTCGGGAGAGGTCCTCGAATCGCCTGTAGTTCGGCACGCAAAGTGTCAAACTGAAGCGTAAAAGCTGCGGTCTGTTGTTGTACCACCTTCTCAGCCGTGTCTTGATGCTCTTTCAGCCACAACCGAACCATTTGTTCATCCATGATTACAATGAAAACAATGAAACAGAAAATTCCGACGATGAACAGTATTTAATGAACAGTAGCTCCGGAACGAACAGTAAAGTACTTTTTTTTTAATTGGAACCCTAATTTGATAGCCCTCAACGAGGACTCTAAATGAAAGCACCAATTGATACGGCCCGGTTAGGGTTTGTATCGGGATAAGGCACCACTTTTAGCGTGTGTGAGCTCCTTAAGAAAATAGAGAGAAGAACTAGAATATTATTGACTGAAAACTTATACGATTACATTGATTGCCATTGCTTAAATAGACTTGACGAAACCCTAAATACCCTAAAACCACAAACCGGGCTTGGGCCCAAACACTTATTCATGATAAACATAAACAGAAATCCTAGCCGTATAAGATCATCCGTAGTTTGGCCGTGTTTGGGAGAAGGCTTATCGGGGCATATAGGGGGTTTAAACTTTTAAATAAGTTGGTTTGTATAATAAGTCTTGTTTGGCGTCAAGGCTTATTGAGGATTTAAAACTATAAGCCCCAGCTGAATAAAAGGGGCTAAAAATTTTAGACCGGAGCTTTTAAAGTATTAATTATTTATTTACCCACAAAAATATCAAATCCTATGGCTGTGTTTGGGAAGGTCTTTTAGGGGCTTAGGGGGGGTTTAAACTTTTAAAATAAATCGGCTTATAAAAATAAGATTTATTTGTCACACGGGCTTATGGAGGCTTATATAAGCAACCCTCCATAAGTCCATGCTCATTGAAAGGAGTTTATGAGGGTTTATAGCTAGTTAAATTACTTAAATACCCTTAAAAATATAATTAATTATCACGCAAAAGCAATTTAATGTATTTTTATGCAGTTTTACATTAATAAGCTTCTGCTCCATTTAATTCGCCAAACAGCTTTATAAAAATATAAACTCCGGCTTATAATATAAGCCCCAGCCCCATCCCCAGCCCTAGGACATTCCGCCAAACATACAGTATATGTTTATTAATTATGTCTTTTTTAGTAATTTAACAATAATAAGTTCAAGGTTAAGCTAATTTGCCAAACATACCGTTTATCTTGCAAATTCGAAAAGGAGAAACAATAAGTTACGTTTATATGGAAGAACAAGACCATTGACTTATAGTCTACGAGTCAAAGCCAATTAACTTCTTCAAAGACCTTCCGATATTATTCCATATGTTTGCTTGCAAACAAAAAACAGATTAACAAGTGAAAATGGAATTTGCTACTCTAGACAATGACTAATAACTTGGCCATATTTTTGCGCTTTCTTCCTCCGAACTATTCACAAAAATCTTATCTTCACTCTTGCAGCTACACAACTTCCAAACATCGTGGACAAAAGAAAACAAATGACAACATTGGAGCTTGTTTTCATACCATCCCCGGGGGCTGGCCATCTGCCACCAACGGTTGAGCTAGCCAAACTTCTCCTCGACCATGATCAACGGCTTTCCGTCACTATTATCATCATGAACCTCCCATTCGAAGCAAAACAAGTTACCGAGACTCTGATATCCACTCCTCGTTTAAACTTCATCTACGTCCCAAACGAGGACTCATCCAAGGACCTTATCTCACCCCACACATTCATGTCCGCCTTTCTCGAGCACCAAAAGCCTAAATTGAAAAATATAATCAAAGATATCACTGAGTCTGACTCGGTTCGACTTGTTGGATTCGTTGTGGATATGTTTTGCATAGCCATGATTGACGTTGCTAATGAGTTTGGAGTTCCAACTTACGTTTACTTTACGTCTAGTGCATCGGCTCTTGGTCTCATGTTTCACTTACAAGCCAAGTGTGATGGTGAGGAATATGATGTTACGGACTTGAAAGACTCGGATTTAATGTTGTCCATCCCGAGTTATGTCAAACCTATCCCTGCTAAATTGTTACCTTCGGTACTATCTGATAAGCAAGGAGGGTCAAAAATGTTTATCGATCTAGCTAAAAAGTTTCGTGAGTCGGAAGGAATAATCATAAATTCATTTCAAGAGCTTGAAAGTCATGGGTTTGAATTTCTTATAAAAGGCGACCGCAACATCCCTCCTGTGTTTCCGGTGGGCCCAATACTGAATCTAAAGAACACGAAAAATGATGGTAAAACCACCGATATCATGGCATGGCTAGATAGCCAACCAAAAAGCTCGGTGGTTTTCCTTTGTTTTGGAAGTATGGGAAGCTTTGGAGAAAAACAAGTGAAGGAGATAGCAGTTGCCTTAGAACGAAGCGAGCATAGATTTTTGTGGTCACTTCGCCGTCCACCATCAAAAGAAGTGATGAGGCTACCCGAGGAATATGAAAATTTCAAAGAAGTCCTTCCTGAGGGTTTCCTTGAACGTACATTGAACTTGGGAAAAGTAATAGGATGGGCTCCCCAGACATCTGTCTTGTCCCATCCTTCACTTGGAGGGTTCGTGTCCCACTGTGGATGGAACTCGACTTTGGAGAGCATATGGTTTGGGGTACCTGTGGCAGCTTGGCCTCTATACGCTGAACAACAGATTAATGCTTTTCAATTGGTGATGGAATTGGGAATAGCAGCCGAGATTAAGATTGATTACAAGAGTAACATAGGGCCAGGTGGTGGCAGCAATGAAATGCTGGTGAAAGCGGATGAAATCGAGAGTGGAATTAGGAGGTTAATGAATGACGATGACATGAGGAGAAACGTGAAAGAGATGAAACATAAGAGCAGATTGACAGTCACCGAAGGTGGATCATCTTATGCATCTATTAAACGTTTTATCGAACTTGTAATTACCAATACGTAAGTTATTCACTTACTTGTACTCCAAGTCCTATAATTTCAGTTGTGTTTTGTGTTAAACAGTTGCTAAATATTCATAACAAAAGAACATGGAACACATCCATAAGCCTTTAACCATTTTGAACTTTAAAAACATCATTCACTTTTTCCATCTAGGCTTGCAACGGTATCATTTTCTTTATCGCTGGAGTAATATTCTATATGTAATACGAGTATCAGAGTTCGATCATACATTCACACCATATCAGTATGTCCAACAAAACATAACGTTATTATGCAAAAGAAACAAGAATAATTTAATTTATAGCTTAATGAATCACCAAATTATCAATAAAGCGTCTGATGGATTCGTGAGAAGATCCACCTTTGGAGATGGCAATCCTACTCTTCTATTTAATTTCTTTCAATTTCTTCCTCATATTGCCATCACTCATCAACCTTCTAATCGAACTATCAATTTCGTCCGCCTTGACCATCATCGACTCATGATGGTCCCAGAATCAATCCCAATTGGCGCTGCTATACCCATGTCCACTACCAACTGAAAAGCATTGAGTTGTTGCTCAGCGTAAAGTGGCCAAGCTGCTATTGGAACCCCACACCATATGCTCTCCAATACTGAGTTCCAACCACAGTGCGAAAAAAACCCTCCAATCGAAGAGTGGGACAACACCTCCATCTGTGGCGCCCATCCTATTATCTTTCCCATACTCGATGTTCTTTCAAGGAATCCTTCTGGCAGAAATTCATTAAGGTTCTCATATTCTTGTGGATGTCCAATCGGTACGATCCAACTTTTCTCCTTTACTAGTGGACAACGAAGCGACCATAGGAATCTATGTCCACTTCGTTCGATGGCGACTGCTATCTCATTCACTTGTTGCTTGTCAAAACATCCCATGCTTCCAAAGCATAGGAAAGCCACTGAGGACTCCGGTTGGTTGCTAAGCCATGTCATGATTTCTACATGAGTCGTACTATTTTCTGTTATGTTCCGTATGTTCAGTATTGGCCCCACCACAGACACCGGTGGGATGCCGTCCATGTTTCTTATCAAGGAATCGATGGCATGGGTGTTGTAAATATTGGGTAACAGGGGTGATAAGTATCCTGATAGCAATTAGAAGTCACGAGTATGAACGCTTTCAGATCGATTAAATTGGAGTGGATACCAATTAACGACCGGATAAAATCTAATTGATTCAAGTTTGTGTCTTGTATTATGTTTGCAGAGAGATTCCGTTTTTCTGTGTTCTGTATGTTTCTGTATCATACGCCAGAAAACGGGATTTAGGGTTAACTGCTTTTAGGCAGTTTCAAGGTTTCAAGTTGTCAAAATTTAGTCCCTCAATTTCCGAAAATTTAATTTTCTGAGGAATTTTTAACATAGCAACTTATTGGAAATAAAAAATTTTCCAGCTGAGGAATTTAGTCCCTCGACCCCAGCCAGGGGCGCTGCCCCTTGGACCCTGCCAGGGGCTGCCGCCCCTTGGACCCTGCTTCTCTCAGGGGCGTTGCCCCCGAACCCCCACCAAGGGGGCTACCGCCCCCTTGGAACCCCCGTTAGTCCGGTTAATATTCATATAAGTGTCGACCCTTATATGTATATTAAACTCAATCTATTTTACACTAAAATACCAACAATGGCTATCAAGTTCTTGAAATGTGTTGACCAATATGCCTTTTGTCTCTCGAAACTTTCTAGCCAAGTAGAGAAACCATTCGCATCCACCTTCCATATCAAACACCACTCAAGGTAATATCTTCACTGGAACCACATTCACGTAACTCGGGATTGGTAACCTCAAATCCAAGTCTTTGAACCTCGTAATATCACCCTCATCATGCTTAGCATGTACGTAAAACATCATGCCAAGCATGGCTGCACCAGAGGTGAAGTAAATGTAAGTGGGAACTCCGAACGCATTTGCAACATCAGTCATTGCAACGCAAAACATGTCAACAACAAAGCCAGCATGTCGAATCTTGCCAGACTCAACCATTTCATGGACTATGTTTAGAACATGTGTCTTGTGGTGTTCGACAAAATCATGGATATAGGTGTTGGGTGTGATGAGGCCCTTGGTTAACTCCTTGCTAGGGATGTCAACAAAACATAGACGAAAATTAGCCTTTGGAGTTATGATATTGTGTTTTGGTTGGAGTGGGAGGTTCATGATGATTATGGTGATGGATAGGCGATAGCCGTTGATCATGGTCGAGGAGGGAGCTTAGCAAACTCAACCATCGAGGGTAGATGAAAATAAGCTCTGAGTGGTCATTTCGGGAACTTGCATAACATTTATGTGTATTTCAAGTGGATTACTGTGTTTGTTTATTAAGTAAAAGATCGACTGGATGTAAACAACAATTGAAAAGATCTCATATCAACCACAATTAATTAGTGGTTAGCGAGTGGTAATCCGTCATCTCACTTGACTAATACTCCGCTAAGTCCGTATATCATTTAACAGTAACATAAGTATAAAAATATTCGTAGAAATACAAGAAACCAGTTTTATAAGACTACGTGTAAATATATTTAGAAAGGCTCACGTTTAAAATTAAGTAAAAACAGTAGTGAAAAGGTGATAACATAAAATTATGAATATTGGAGATATACTTGATCTATCACAATGATGTGCAGGTTTAAACAAACATTACTAGAATCGGGACATTTAGCCACAGAAATCTTTTAGTCACAACCAAATTCGTGGCTAAAAGTACACAAAACGACAAAATAATCGGATTTCACCGTTTTCCTTTGGAAAACACTTATATCACGGCAAGGTCGTGGCTAAAGGCTGTTAAACCTTGACTTTGACTTTCAACGAGGAGGTTTTGGTCAAAATAATAAACTTTTACTTTTAGTCAGGACAAAAGGCGTCACTATAAGTTGTTAAACCTTGACTCTGACTTTCAACGAAATGAGATTGATCAAAATAATGAACTTTGACTTTTAGTCACGACCATGATCGTCACTATAAGTATTTACTAATTTTTTGTCCATTTTTCTGGATTTAACTAAATACTAATAAATTTTTTTTTTTTGCCTTTTAGCCACGTTCGGGGTCGTGACTAAAAGTTTTGCCATTATACCTATATATTAAAACCCAAAATTTGGGCCGTTGAAAGTACAAAAATTACAATGATAATTACGGAAGTATTAAGGTAGCAGCATGTGGCTGAGATTGCTTGAGTACAAAAGGTGGTACTACATGGTGTATATGTTTCACAACCTGATTGGTGCAAGTACAACAGGGTACTGTAGCTCCGTCCCGTAAGTCCACTGTTTGAAACACTGTTCATTTGTTAATTTCCCGTTTTGGCAACTGTTTCATCCCGTTATGCTGCTGTAATGGTGCCTTCAGACCAACTTCCATCCTTATTTTTATCTATATTGTTCTGGATTCTTCAATTTAACACACACACCACCAAACACCTTCCTGAAGCTTCTTCCCACAAACTAAACCCCATATAAAAAAATTAGAGATCAGCTAATTTGTGTTCGGCTCAATCAATGAATCCTAATAATTTTTTTAAGCTTTTGTTTGATCAATTACCATCTGCTGATATGTAAGGTATTTTTGTTGCGATGTTCATGTCAGTAGAATTTGGGGGTTTTAATTAGGGTTGATAAGGTTATGGCTTTTCAAATTAGGGTTTTATTGTAATTTCGAGATTTTGTTGTTTCGTGTTAAGGATTAATAACCTAGGGTTTTGTGATTTTGGGTTTCCTTAGTTTTGGTTGTAGATCCTTTGTTATGTGTAAGGTTAATCGTATTGGGCGTCAACAGGCCAGGAACATTCGTAAAAATATAATCGAAATCTATTTAGAATTTGCTTATTGTGATTGTCATGTTGATTGTATAGTTACGATTTTTATGAGCGTGTATGATTAGATCAGTGTGTAGGTTTTAAGACATGATTTTTAGTTTATGGGGTTGGTTTCTTCAGTTTGACAATTATCTTACGGGGTTGGTTTTCTCAGTTTATGGCTTATTATAAGACATGATTTGTAGATGGTTGGATTAGCTTATTCTCTTTGCTTATGAGCTTATTTATTTTTTAGAGCTGATAAGGTTTATTATTATTTTATTTTTTGGTAGGATTTTATGCCTTTTTTGCTGCTAGAACATGATGGGTGAAAGCGGGTTGTATCTTGGCGGGGCATCACGACGAGATTCGTGTTTGCAGCCATGAGATGTTCGCATACCGTTGTATCCAGTTACACACTTGCAAATGGCTGCTATTCTCTTAATGTGTGTTGTGTCGATACGCACATTGGCATGACAAATTATTGGATTTGCAGCCGTGGAGGTCGTACCTGGTTTTATTCCTATCCTTTAACTGTTTGAGGTTTATCTGCAATGTCGTTCATACTTCTTATGGTTGGGTAATCTTGCTACGCTTACAGCCATTGGCGGGTATATCCTCTAAATATACTGAATTTGGATATTAAGGTTGCTTATGTTTACTGTTAAACGAAACTGTTCGTGATATTGCTTATAAGAGGCAATGATGAATTTGAAAGAGTTTCACTAAAGCCGTGAATATCCGTCTCTTGGCAAGGCAAATTATCAGGTTTGCAAACATGTCGGATGTATCCGCTTTTTGAGATTGCTAATCAATCTGAGCCTCATATCGTCAACTAAAAATCAGTGATAGTTTTTTGATTATATGTGCGGGCTACAACATATTGAGGGTTGGTATTAGCTTATGGCTGCTTTTTTGAGCTTATGGCTGCTTATGGGGTATGGTGATTGGATTGGCTTATTATCTCAGCTCATTTTGGGCCTATGAGGTTGGTTTGTTGAGCTTATGGCTGCTTATGGTGAGTAAAAGCGACCTGTATCTTGGCGGGGCATCACGACATCGTGTTTGCAGCCATGGCAGGTTGGATGCTCTTTTGTCCGTAGACATGAGCCCTATTAGTAGCTGTTGTAAGGATCAAATAATATGTGAAGCTTTGACAAACAGATGGGTGGTATCCAATATGTAACCACAACTGTTTTCCCATAAACTGATGTAGATTTTTTTAATATGACCACTAAGGCAATGATGACCGTCACGTTTTACTTAACTCCGTATTTTGGCGTGGCAGCCACACTAGAGATGTGGCTGCAGCCATGGTGGAAGTTTTATAATGGTGATGAATTTTTTATATCTAAGCCTATGCATTGCTACAAAAAAAACGTCGAAAGACTTATGAATGGTATGTACAAGAAAACTGTTTTGAATGTCACATGAATGCCACATTATAAGAACACACGTTAAATGGTTTTTTTCTTTTTATTTATTTTTTTTATTTTTTTTTTTTTATTTTTTTTTTGCCATTGTTTCTGGATCAAAAAACGTTAGCTTGCCTTTTTTTGTGATTATCACCCGATCGGGTCAAAGGGAGAAAAAGGAGATGTGAGATATGTCGCACAGTATGCGTCGGGTACCAAAAGGGATTTTTGGGATGTGGGCTTTGAAATAACCGGGGAGAAGCTAAGGTGGCCTCCAAAGCCTGCTTATTGTAATGTATATACTATATATAATGTGTAAGAATTATCTTGCATTTTTATGATTTTGCTCTTTGAAACCTTACATTGGTGAAGGCGATGATGATCATTTTTCAGCAATTGTGTTTTCTGGAACACATTTTACCTACGCACGTACCTTGGCAGCCCAGCCATATGTGGTTGAAGCCATGGCGGGTGCTACATGTTGTTCCTGCTATTGCAGATCTGAGCCTGATTTTTTATGACCTGTTTGGATAGCTTATTTACACCAGCCCTTAAAGGTGACTTTACAGCTTAATAATGGCTGTTTGGATAAGCTACTTCAGCAGCGATTTGGTGGCCAACACATGTTATTAAGGGCTGTGTTGTAATTTTTGTAGACACCATGGCAAGGAAACAACCCGCAAGATCATCTGATTCAGGTAAATTATTAATTTACCTTTTCCAGCATTATAGTTTTTCTTACTTTTAATACATTTTTCATTTAGAACAACCAACTTTTCTATGAATATTTCAATAAGAAGGTAAGTAATATGTTTATGGAATTCATTTTTTAGAAATATGTAGTACATACATGTCTTTTAAGTGAAAGCATCGAACATATATAATAGTTTAGTCACAGATAGAAAGTCCTTTGATAAGGCGTAACAGAAATACTTGAAATATGACAATTTGTACAATATCCATATTTGCAGATATTGAATGCTTTTACCCTTTCATGTTTTATTCGCCTTTCGGTAATGTTTTTATATAAAGTGAGTTGTTGATCAGTTTTTATATATAATTTTTTTTCATGTTATAAAAAGTTTGTTCGGTATTGGATTTTATAGATTTTGGGTGCACAAATGTCTGGATAATTGGAGACATGACGAAATACATGGAAAAGCTAATTTTCCTAATGTTGTTGCTGCTATTACTCACTTCGCGCCTGTTACTGTTTGTGTCCATGCTTTTTTCTTTCCTAACGAAGTTTGTGTCCTTAGTGGTCACCTTTTTAGATGATGGATCAAATAGTTAGGATCAATTTGGTGGTCTATTATATGTTTATGTGTTTATGCATTCTCGATTTAATATGAAATACATGTTTTTACATGCCGATATATGCTTTCATGTTTCATAGGTATATGAAACAAAGACGAGATAACACCGGCACAAGCCTCCAGTGAAGGCATTAGGGAAAGGCATGCACCACCTACTAAGGCGGCAATGCTAAAAAGATGCACACCATCTGATCTATAAACTGAAACTCCCTCGACGGAAGGTGAGGCAGCAGAACAGCAGCCTTAACGACCATTAAACGTTGGGAGGAAGCCTTCTGTCCTAATGCATGTATCCCAAGTTATGTCCCTTTCGCCTTTCTAATGTAAGTTTTATTGCGATACAGTTACATCTATATGCAAAAAGATAAAACTTTGCTTTCTTTTTGGAAGAGTATTGCTTTAGCTTTGTTGTTAATTGTGGTGACATGTAATTGAATTGTTGTGGTAGCTCAATTACATGGTGTTCCGGTAGGCAAACCCAAACACCCCTATTTAAGCAAACCCAAATTGAATTGTTTCGGTAAGCAAACCCAAACACCCCTAAGTAGTTATAGAGGTGGCAAAATGGTTGGGTCGGGTTGGGTTGGGTCTTGGGTCTTAGATGGGTATGGGTCTAGATGGGTATGAGTTTAGATGGGTCACTTAGAAGGATGGGTCTAGATGGGTATGAGTCTATATGGGTATGGGTTTAGATGGGTCACAAGGAAGGATGGGTTTTTTATATGTTCTCATTGGTTTTTTACGCTTTTGTCTGTTTATTACGTTTTCCTATATATATTTTTACATTTTCGTCCGTTTTTTTACGTTTTCGTCAGTTTTTTTCCGTTTTCGAATATTTTTTTACGTTTTCGTTAGTTTTTTTATGTTTTCGACTGTTTTTTTACGTTTTGGTCAGTTTTCTTTACGTTTTTGACCCTTTTTTTTACGTTTTCGTCAGTTTTTTTACGTTTTCGTCCGACTTTTTACGTTTTGGTCAGTTTTTTTACGTTTTCGACCGTTTTTTTACGTTTTCGTCAGTTTTTTTACGTTTGAGTCTGACTTTTTACGTTTTCGTCAGTTTTTTTACGTTTTCGTCAGTGTTTTTACGTTTTCGTCCGACTTTTTACGTTCTCGTCAGTTTTTTACGTTTTCGTCCGACTTTTTACGTTTTCTTCTGATTTTTTACATTTTTGTCAGTTTTTTTAACGTTTTTGCCTGTTTTTTACGTTTTCGACCGTTTTTTTTCGTTTTCGTCAGTTTTTTTATGTTTTCAACCGATTTTTTATGTTTTCGTCTGATTTTTTACTTTTTCGACAATTTTAGAAAAAAAAACTGACGACAACGTAAACAAATGTCAAAAACGTAAAAGAACGAACGAAAACGTAAAAAAACTGACGAAAACTTAAAAAATCGGTCAAAACGTTAAAAAAACTGACAAAAACGTAAAAAAACGGTCGAAAACGTAAAACAAACAGACAAAAATAGACAAAAACGTAAAAATACGGTCGAAAACGTAAAAAAACCGACGAAAACGTAAAAAGCGAACGAAAACGTAAAAAAACGGTCGAAAACGTAAAAAAAACTGACGAAAACGTAAAAAGTCAGGCGAAAACGTAAAAAACATATAGATATTATTACATCATTATTTTAGAAACTAAGACACTCGTATATATCTAGGTTGCTCGTATGATACTCGCGGTTTATTCTTCGCTACTTCATTTGATCGTTCACTCTACTCTCGGTGAGTTCATAGCCTCGCTTTTACTCATTTAAATTGTTTATAAACCTCGCGAGGGGGATACATGCTAGTTTTACAAACTGAATACAAGTAGTTTTTGGTATGCTTGATCCGATTACATGATTATATACATTGAGTATCTCTTGCCAATTAAGTCCCCATCATGAACCGTTAATTTTGTTGGAAACGCTAGTATTATGAATATGCATATTGGGCATTGACCAGCCTGGCCGAATGGGTAGCGCCCATCTTTCAACGGTCACATAATATTGAGAATATGTGGTAAATGGCAAATATTACCCTACCGGGGCAAATGATAAAACTAGGTTAAGGTTCGGTTTCATGAGCTCAATGCTTTATATCTTATTTCCCGACTTGTATTTGTTACATGTCAACTTAATTATGGGCGGATAACAACGTAGCCCATCTTATTCTAAACTGTATTATCTTGTATTCAACTCATTACTTATTAAACTCTATGAATTCACTCAACTTTATGTTGACTTTTTAGCATGTATTTTCTCAGGTCCGTAAGTGGATTAAGCTTGGATGGGCGGCGCAAAGAAATGGATATCTACTTGATGGCTCATGTTTAATAAAATTTTCATTCGATAATGTCTTAAACTTTTAGATTTATGTATTTTTAAACTTATGTTAAACTTTTGGGACCTCAACTCTGATAAATTATCGAATGTGAATTTTAAAAATGACTTTGTTTTAAAGTTGTTTACTATACTTGTACTATGTGACTCATGTATAGCACCCCATGTCCCTTTCCGCTGCGATCCTAAAATGGGGGTGTTATAAGTTTACTGTTGAGTAGTTGGATCTTGTGTAGCCTGGTGTTATTAGGTTTATGTGATATAGCTGANGTCGAAAACGTAAAAAAAATGACGAAAACGTAAACAATCAGACGAAAACATAAAAAGTCAGACGAAAACGTAAAAAAACGGTCGAAAAAGTAAAAAAAGCTGACGAAAACGTAAAAAGTCAGGCGAAAACGTAAAAAACTGACGAAAACGTAAAAAACGGTCGAAAACGTATAAAAAATTGACGAAAACGTAAAAAGTCGGACGAAAACGTAAAAAAATGCTCGAAAACGTAAAAAAAATGACGAAAACGTAAAAATTCAGGCAAAAACGTAAAAAAACTGACGAAAACGTAAAAAGTCGGACGAAAACGTTAAAAAAAACGGTCGAAAACGTTAAAAAACTGACAAAAACGTAAAAAAGGATCGAAAACGTAAAAGACTGACGAAAACGTAAAATAAGGACGAAAACTAGGAGTGTTTTTTATAATTTTAGTAAATACCCAACTTAGACCCATGTAGTTGTATTATTTGACCCAACTAGATCCATCAACATTTATTAATTAAAATCACTAAACCCATCTTGACCCATCTAAATTATTTAACAATACCCAAGTAAACCCATCCAATTGAAAATATTTACCCAACTTGACCCAACTTTTACCCATGAGTCTTAAATTGCCACCTCTAAGTAGTTACAATAAGCAACCACAATTCACAAATAGCCCTTTGCACTTTGAACATGAAGGTACTAGCCCGGGACTTAAAAACGTGTTTTGAATGAGATGTTTGGATGCTATTTTTTCGGTCAAAATAGGGTGTTTGAAAACAAGATCCATTTAATTGTGTCCTATTTGTGGTAAAAGATAGCTTTTTTTTGGCTAAATTTTTTCCTGTCAATATGGCATATTTGGTTGATGATATCTCTGCCCAATTATGGGTTGTTTGGTTGATGTTTTAGGCTACCAAAAATAGCTTATTTAGTTGTTTTTACTGTCAAAATTGGCATTTTGATTGTTGTTTTTTATTGTCAAAGCAGCCACGTTGGTTTCTGGTAAATGTGGAAAGTGCTTTATCATGCGATGTGAAACCTGCTACGGCTATTTAACTGTCTATCAATTTCTTATTGTTGTAGGCGTTCCTGAGGACCCACAAAATAACTGTGTAAAGTCGCACACAAACACTCTATGGGGCAAAGTTCACGATAAGTGGACCAAGGTTTATTCAGGCGCCACTACACTGGATGAAGGTTCCGGCTACCTGTACAATATTCGTTGTTGTCATATTTTATCTAACAGTACTTGAGATCCATTTGTATATATGACTTATATAAGTGCAATTAAACTATTTGCTGTAACAAGTTGATAGATATTTAAATCAATCAAATTGGATACTTATCGTAGCTGATGTTTTTAAGTTGTGATTGCCATCTAAAGACCAAATGCGTCTAACTGAAATATGTCTGACCCGCACACCAACCTCAGTTGGTGTACAAATGGAGTACTTCTAAAAGATACATTTACTTTTTTGTAAAGGTACATGAAAAAAATATTATTGCATACCAACAAAATTTAAGACGTCTTTACACATAGCAACAACAAACGATAAACACAAAAACAAAAAAGTCAACACTATCGACAACGCAATCCCGCGGCAACGCGCGGGTTACCACACTCGTTATTTTATAAAAATCAATTTAATTTTGAAAATTTTAAAAAATATTTAAAACTTTTAGCCACGATGAAGGTCGTGACTAAAATGATTTATAATTGTTTTTGAGAAATTTAATTTTACCTCCAAAATTTTGGCTAAAAACAATTGTTTTCCCGCGCACCCTTTAGTGACGACATATCGTGGTTAAAGTTTATTGTATTAATTATATTCTAAATTATATGTAAAGGTGTGTTAGAAAATCGAGCTAAATTTATCTAATGTTGTTGCACTACGTTACGCGGTGTTATACAAACAAAGGTGTAAAACATACAAATTACAATACAAATCGATAAACGTTTAAATATATTACAAATCGATGTTCAAACATTAAAACATACAAATTACCTTACAAATCGATAAAAGTTTAAACATTAAAGCATAAGAATTACATCTCTAATTCCAAATTGCTTTGGTTAAATGAAAAACTACTCCAAACCAAATTTTCACCAGTCATTATAAAGCTCGTGAAACAGTGCAGCTGAATCACGTGTGTGGTTCTCGGGATGCATTTCCATTTCTAGTGTTGCCTCGAGTACCTTTATCTTTCTAGTCAAGAACTTGCAATTCGCGCATTCTGCATTTCTAGGACTCGGTGTTGAAGGTCCTACAGAATAACTTGGAGGTGTTGAAGGTCCTGCAGAATAACTTGGAGGCGTTGTAGCTCATGTATAACGATATTATCTTGACTCATAGGTTTAACATCTTATGTATAACGATATCATATTGACTAGTCCGTTTAACATATCATGTAAAACGATATCATCTCGACTCTTCCGTTTAACATCTTATGTATAACTGATGAGGTGAAAAGTGTACCCATTTTAGAGGGTCATTTAAGCCCTAATTCGTGATAATATGATCAAATATTGCCTTAAATCGTTCCTTTTGTCATTTTAGGTACTTTTGAGAAGAATTATGGAAAACACATCATTTTGGATGTTTTTGGAGCATAAAGTGAAGAAAACGACAAAGTCTTAAAAGAATGCTGGAAATCCTTCCTGACAGCGTCAGAGTCACAAGGTGACGCCGTCAGCCAACCAAGACAAAGGAGTGGATTCTGATTATACATGACGCCCTAAGAAGAAAATGTGAAAATAACACCTGACGGCGTCAGGTGTTAGGAGATGTAGGCCGTCAGGTGTAAAGCTAACAAGAGACGTCCCAGAGCTATTTTACAAGTGACGGCGTCAGAGATGGATCTAGGTGATCCGAGAACCCTAATGGCGGTGATCTGACGGCGTCAGAGCCTATAACCTGACGCCGTCAGAGTGTATTTTCTATATATACTTTTCTATTTTTCATTCATGGGTGTGCAACTTTTTGGGAACAAACCCTAGACGATTTTGTCAGCTTTTTCAAGGTTTTTTCACCCTTGATTCTTCCATGTTCAATTAAAGATAAGTCTCCCTTCAAATTAATCAATATGTCTATGTGTTGGTTAATTATATCTTATGCTTGTCTTTCAATTAACATGCTAGGCTAGATTTATCTTGTGTTTGCTTAAATCTAATGAAACCTAACTATTGATTATTGGTTGTTGGTGTGTTATTAATTGTATTGGATGATTGTTTATCGATGTTAGGCTTAGAAAACTGGCTAACCTCCTATACGGTAACTTGCTTGAACGTCTTAAGAAACATACCAATGCGTACTAGGTTATTATGGTTGTATTTAATGCATGAGCGAATTCTAATGGATCCCATGTTAGGGCTTCTTAGCCGGCTCGACATAGGAGTGAAGTAGATATAGAGTTGGGGAAGTACGTACGCCGCCCACGAATGGTATTAAGGAATACACCCGTCATCCACGCAATTAATACACACTAACTAAACCGGTAAAAGATAGTAGGAGTTAAGAAATCTAAGTAAACACACTTGTTCCCATATAACTTTCACAACCTTTTATTTTTCTTGTTATTTATTTTATTGCAATAGTAGGTTTTTGGATCTCTTCTCCCCAAGAAACAACAACGG
>LBNU01002222.1:79632-98120 GCA_014162995.1 Artemisia annua | reverse complement strand
AGATCATTCTATGGAAACAGTGCATAAGTTTCTCAATCTGTTAGTTTCTTTAATTCCTAATTTCTCGACAATCATGTGACGTGCTTTTATGGCAATGAGTTCAGTAATTTTCTTTTTCGACAAACATTTCTTTTAAGACAGACTCACATTTTTGCTTAACCTCTTTAAATCGATGTAACAATATCTGAGCTTATAGCATAAATAGTTGAATGATCACAAAACTTAAATTATATGTCTATGGAGTTTTTCTTTTTTCTGCTTTCACAGTGTAATGCGGTCAATATTTTGATGTCACAGGTGGTTAATGGTCGAATATTTTGCTTGTCACAGTGCTTAATGATCAAAGTTGTGTTGTTAAAGTTTGCCAAACAGCCCTTTAAAACTTTGAAGATAATCTTTTACATTATTTACCAAGTTTTCAAAAGAAAATATAAACATCATGCTGTTAAACAACTATGCAAATTACTTTCCTAAATCAATTTCCAATTCCTGTATATAAAATCAATCGGTTATTGTGCAGAACATATATTGCTTGTAATAAAAGCCACAAAGGAAGGTTGATGAGATAATGTTTTCATTATAAATATTAAAACAATGTTCGAATAATTCATTAGAAAAGCCACAATCTAATACGGGTTATAAATGCGTCATTAGGATTTTCATTATGAGTTCACATGAAGAAACTGTTCCACAATCAAGATGTCAACATGTTTGGATGAATTTGAACACATTTAACGGATATATCAATTGTTCAACAGTTTGTTATGTTTGCTTTTCTATTTTTTTTTTCTTCAATTCGACATGTTTAGTTTCATGTTTGCTTTTCTGTTTTTTATACCATCTGTTGTTTAATCATGGTATTGTTTTATAGACAAATTCGGAAACAAACTTAGACTCTCATAATATTGATGTTCATGTTGATGTCGAACAACGTCCCAGAGCTACAACGGCTCAAATGGATCGAATATGGGTGGACTTGGTTTGTAAAGAGATCAAGTCAATGTTGGACATAATAGATGTCACGGAATATAGAATTGAGAATGACAGCACTACTGTTGAAGGTTTGATGAAGCTTGTTCTAGAAGAGATGAAGGCTACTGCGAAATGGATGGAAGACCTTGAACCATATTTTAACAAATAATGGAAGCATTATGTTTACGTTATAAATAAAGTTATGTTATTTTAAGTCAATTTTATTTGTCGTTTTTCGACCATTGTTTGAACTTTCATGCAAGTTTGGGAAAGGCTATGTTTACGTTATCAGTAAAACTTTGTTATTCTTAAGTCAATTTTAGTTGTTTGCTTTTCAACATGTTTGCTCATTAGGAATTCTCTTTACTATCGTAATCATGTAGATAACAAATAGCTATGTTTAATGTTATACCATCACGTAACAAACCTATTAACCAATTTTGTTCCACACTTCTATTCTCCATTATTGAATTGGTAATGTTGGTAATGGAAAAGTCAATGTTGAAAATGTAATTTTGCTTACACAAGGAAAGGATTTCTTCTTACAATGTGACGAGTTGGTAATGGCTGTCAACTTAAACAAGGCAACTATGTTTTTCAATGTGACGAGTTGAGTACAAGGAAAGGATTTCTTCTTACACGATGGCCTGTAAGGAAAGTATGTTTTTCAATGTTGAAACCTCTATTCATGGAAACTATTGCCTATTCATGAAACTATTGCCTACTCATTCAACCCTCTATTCATGGAAACTATTGCCAATATGTTGTGCACCACGATACAGCTACATATGTGAAACTGAATGAAAAAAAACGCAAATCACTTTTTTATAGGGATTGTTACACATGCCTTGTCAAACTTTATAATATCCGGTTGTCAAACATTACAAATTGATAATCTGGGATGAAGCATCAATGGCTAAAAGGCAAGGTGTGGAGGCGGTTGATCGAACTATGCAAGACATTACCGGGGTTAAACTTCCTTTCGGCGGCAAGATAATGGTTTTAGGAGGGGATTTTAGACAAGTTTTACCGGTCATGAGACGTGGAACCCGAGCGCAGATTGTAGATTTGAGTCTACGGATGTCACCTCTTTGGTCCATAATTAAAAAAATGCGGTTAACCATAAACATGAGGGCACGGACAGACCCATGGTTTTCAAACTTCCTATTTCGAGTTGGTGACGGAGTTGAAGAGGTCATCGATGAAGACTATGTACGCATACCTGATGACATGATCGTCCCTTATACTGAAGACGCTGCCTCAAAGGATGCATTAATCGATGAAGTGTTTCCTTCCTTCGCCGCCAACGCTCATGCATCTACTGATATAGTTTCAAGAGCAATTTTATCCACTAAAAATGAGCATGTTGACAACATTAATAATACGTTGATTGAAAGATTTTCGGGCGAAGAGAAGGCTTACTATAGCTTTGATGAAGCAGAAGACGACACCCAAAACTTTTATCCTTTGGAATTCTTAAACTCGCTCAACGTGAGCGGGTTGCCCCCTCATTGCTTGCGTTTGAAAATAGGATGTCCGATTATTCTTTTAAGGAATCTCGATATGGCACGAGGTTGATATGTAAACGTTTTGACCCTAATGTCATCAACGCTGAGATTGCTGTCAGACAAAACGCTGGAGTTAGAGTGCTCTTGCCAAGAATTCCTCTTGCTCCATCTGAAGAAGACATGTTCCCTTTTAAACTAAAGAGAACACAATTCCCTATTCGCCTTAGCTTTGCGATGACTATTAATAAAGCACAAGGCCAAACAATTCCAAATGTGGGTGTCTATTTGCCGGACTCTGTTTTCTCGCATGGCCAGCTTTATGTGGCATTGTCTAGAGGGATATCCCGTAGAACAACAAAGGTATTGGTTAAACCAGTCAAAGAGTTCCGTCAAGCAGGAATCTACACCGCGAATGTCGTTTATCAAGAAGTTTTACGCGAAGAGTAATGTGTGTTGTTAGTTTTTGTTTCATAACTAATGTAATGTTTTATTTTCAATTTCATTAAATGTTTTTATATGTTGTTTAAATAGATGTTAAGAATTTTTCCTAGACTATAGTTATCGTGTAGTACAATCGTTTGCAATTACATTATGATATGTTCACGTTCTATTTTGAACGCTACACAAAACACTCACCACAATATCAAAAATCGTTAATTATCTGCCGCTAGGAACCGTTGCTATGCACGGGTACTCGCCTAGTAAATCTAAAAAGCAGTATGTGTTTGTGTCGTGGCATATTTATAAAGGTAAAAATACGTCAATAATAAGTATTTTTTTTTTTTTTTTTTTGAACAAAGATTTAAACTCATACGGAGTTTTTCCTAGTATTCGTCTAATGGACACCCTATTAAGTATATATGTTGAAGTATCTACGGCATGACACCAAATTTTTTGTGGGATAGATTGTTCATTTAACATAGTTCTACTCATTTCTTGTAAGGTCCTATTTTTCCTTTCTACTACTCCATTTGATTGAGGTGTTCGTGGAGCGGAAAAGTTGTAAGATATTCCATTTAAATCACAATATTTTCCGAATTTTACGTCATTATCGAATTCCCTACCATGGTCCGTCCTAATTGAAACTATAGAGCATCCTAGCTTATGTTGTATCATTTTACTAAATGTCTCAAATTTTTCAAAGGCCTCGGTTTTATCGCTTAGAAACCTAGTCCACGTGTATCTTGAATAGTCATCTACTATAACTAACGTGTAGCGATTGCCCCACCGTAGCTCCGCACCGCGGATGGACCGAAGAGGTCCATATGAAGTAGTTCTAAGCATCTAGTGGTGGATACTATATTCTTATCTTTATGACTAGCATGTGCTTATTTTCCTATTTTACAGGCATCGCAAAAGTGTTGATTATATTTTAGGCTAGGCAAGTTTCTAACTAGTTCCTTAGACACCAATGATTGTATTTGTTGCATGTTTGCATGACCTAATCTCCTATGCCACAAAGTGGAGTTTTCGTCTAAAGTTGCTAGGCATATCCTATCTTCCAATTTATCTCCTAGTTTCATGACATATACGCCACCTTTCCTAATTCCTCTACCTATGATTTTATCATCCTTAATAATTACACTATTCTTGTCGGTAAATATAACGCTACACTTATTGTCACATATTTGTCCTATACTAAGCAAGTTATATGTTAAGTTATCTACATGTTCAACATTTTCAATAGTTAGTGAGTCTTGAGAAATCGTACCTTTGCCAATGATTTTTCCACGACGATCACTACCAAAAATAACATTACCTCCATTGTATGCTTTGTATGTAGAGAATAGCTTGCGATTTCCCGTCATGTGTCTTGAGCACCCGCTATCCTTTACCCATTCATCGGGCTCCAAATTTATTCCTAGGCAAATTTCATTTGATGCTTGAGCAACGAAACATTCTCCTTTGGTCTTTTTATCTTCATCATCAAGTCTTTTTCTTCGTGTTGTTTTCCTTTTATCTTGTGCTCTTTGTCGCTTTTTAATGAGTCTTTTAAACTCTTTGACAACCTTTGCATATTCTTCGTCTTCACTTTCGGAACTAGAATCGTCATCGTCACTTGGTTCCTTCTTGGTTGGCATCTCTATATAGTCTTCTTGTTCGTTCTTGTCATGGCTCATGTTGTTTTCGGCATTATTACCTACATATAAGACATTTGAACTAGTAGCACTTGTACTTACTTCAACTAAATATTTGTCTACTATACTTTCTTTTGCTACTAACTCATTTGCAAGTTTTTCTTTGGCTTGACATTCTTCTTGGTGATATTTTGAAAGACTTTTCCACATATCGTTTGCCGTTTGACAAAAAAATATTCTTTCGTACTCAACATTTGAAATAGCTTTGTATATAATAAATTTTGCCAAATTATTTTGTTTTTCAAAAGTAGTATTTATTGATTTAATATCACCAATTGAAATGACATGCCAAAGGTCATAATCTATTGATTTCACATAACTTTCGAATTGATTTTTCCATGTAAGAAAATTTTCATTTTCAAGAAATGGTGGTTTAAAAACAATTTTCCCTTCTAAATATTTTTCCATTTCCATAGATCGATTTCAAGTTTTAAAATACAATATATTTTAAAAATCTTGTTTGACGTGGCTCTTGATACCAATTGTGGAAAACTAGAAGGGGGGTTAAATAGTTTTACGTCTTTTTAATTTACAAAGCTTTGCTTATTAAAATACCAATTCGAACTTTATATAACACCAAAATACTTGCACAATTATAAACTACGATATCAACAAGTATATAATATGACAAGTATGTAAGTAAGTAAGTAAGTAAAGAGATAGAGATGGAATGATGGCACCGTGAGACAAAGGATTTATAGTGGTTCGGCTACGAATCTCCTCTTCGTCCTACTCCACTCCCCGAGCACCTAACTCGGGAATTTTTTTCACTATGTCAACAAGCTCCCTTATGGCGGAGAAAACCTTACACAACTTTTGCTTACACCGGCTTAACGACACAAAGCTAAATGTCGGGTCCTAATCCTAGCTAGAACCAATCTCACAACACACCACAACTTATCACTACTTCTTCACTTCTTATACACACCTTAGCTTCTTCACTACTACACACCACTTCACTACTTAATATTCTTCACTACCCAACTTCTATTCACAACTAGCTCTCCTAGAACTACTTACTATAAACACTACACAACCTTACAAATGCTATACACAATATACACAACAAATATACAATACTTCTTAAACTTGAAGTTGAAGGAGTATTCTTCTCTTGCACTTTGGATGAGGATGGATGATGAGGGATTGAATCACTTGAAACAAGGATTAATAATCTAATGATCAAAGGGTTTTGGAAGATGTTTAGAGAGATTTAGATCTGAAAATTTTCGTACAAAAGGTGAGAAAAATACCAGATATTTATAGGCAAAGTTTCTGTCACATGGAGCGTGCCGGCCCCCTTAATTCGTGGCCGACCCCCTTAAAATTAAGGGGGCCGCCCAGCTGTAACGGCCAGTAACTTTGTTTTTTAGTGGGGAAAGTTTATTTGGTGAAAAACTAACTGATTTTGGTTAAGAATTTGAATTCATATATTTAGTATGATTTAAACATTTTCCTTTATTACCAAAAGTGTTTTTCAAAATATATAATATGTTTATATTATTAAATAAACTTTGTAATAATTAATTAAATACCCCTTTGATCATGAAATGTATTAAGCACTTGTTTATTCATACCTTAAGTGATTAAGTTGGATAAAATGATATAAACTTGCTTAATACTTGTTTACGTAGTAATCTTGCGTTTAATGATTTTTCATTTTGTGATCATCAAAACGTAGAGATATCGAAAAATATAAATAACGTTTTTATGCATTATTTATGTCAACAATCTCCCTCTTTTTGATGATTACAAAATCTAAACTCATTAAACGAAAATTAGTATATATACAAGTATTATTGTGAGTTTATATCAATTCTCCCCTTTTTTGTTAGCATCAAAAAGGTTATCCCGATATACTTGGAGCTCCTACTTGACGTATACTCCCCCTCTTTATGATGATGACTTGTTAATTTAGGCGAGAAGTTTTTAGATTTACAAAGTGTGGGAATTGATGGCGACTGTTTTGTTATGGGAAATAATTAATATTGTAAATTTACAATAATAATGTAGACTTATTTTGAGAATTTGAAATATTACCATTTTATTAGAGTTGCACGTGTTTGATTTTTTGTTTACGTTTAAATTTATCGAGTATTTGTGGAAATTAAACAATCCAGCTACGGGAATTGATCACGTCGATCTTGGGCGTTAAGTGTGAGCTTAACACTTAAAGGTTATGTTAGATTCGAGATTCACTCAACTCATTTTAAAACTCTTTTGCTAAGAATTTCAACGCACGTTTCAATCAAACGCACCATTACATTTAAACTTCAAGGCTTTATGCTAAATATTACGCAAGGAACAATTTTATACATAAAGAAACACATGAACACATGAACAAGAAGAATTAAACACATGAACAAGAGGGTTTTAACACTAAAAATCAAGCCTAAACTACAATATTAATATTAATATGTGCTTTTACGATGAAGTATTAGCCGTTTACAAAAGTTGAGTTTTAGACATAGGCAAAAATTCAACTTTTTACCAAAAAAGAATCACAGCAAGAGTTCAATAGTTTATTGGGAGAAAAACCGGTGCAACGCACGGGTCATAAGCCCAAACCAACTCAAACAAAGCCAAACATTACATATAACCCATTATCTAAAGCTTACAAAATGGTTACATTTACGTAAACATTAACAAATACTCTTCAACAATCAACAAAGATCTCCAGCGGCACCCTTAGGTATGGATTGTTGTATATTTGGTAATTTACACAAACATTACGCGATGAACACTTAGATACAAACTTTATGCGTAGCACGGGTTCTGAATGCCTCGTAAATTTTATGCTTACATGCGGTGAATAGGTTCACCCGATAGAATTATATATTTATATTTAACAGGTTTGTAAAACATTTATAAATCTAAAAGGCAGTATGTGTTTGTGTCGTGGCATATTTATAAAGGTAAAAATACGTCAATAATACGTATAACATCATCAATTAACCACATCTCGTCAACTTCTCCGGCCATTCAGCTGCCGTAACGCCGTCAGTTAATCACCGTTCTTCGTCATCATCATCATCATCATCATCATCACACATTTCGAGACACACACACACACACAGGCTAAAACACATTATATATAACTAACTAACAAACGATGGAAGATGATGATATTGTGCGTGAATGCAAGGCAAGTTGCTGTTTTCATCTAATTTTATTATTTTATTTTTTTAGTGGTTTTAGTAATCATATTATTTGCATTTATCTCTTTATTGTTGACTAAGACAATATGTACATTAAGTGTTTGATAAAATGACTATCAAAATTTAACTAGGTTACTTACATGTATGCCTTATGTGTACCCGTAGTTGCTGCAAATGTATTACGCAGGTGGCAATTTGTGCACAAAATAAGAAAAAAAAAAAAAAATAGGCAAACTTTTAAAAGATTTGCGCACATTTGGTCCCCTCCTTTTTTTGAAATGGGCATATATTGCCATTTAAAAGTTAAATGGGCACAAATGGGCACATATTTTCTCTTAATCGGATAACATCATAATTGGTTTTAAAGAAAAACTTATAGATATAATATATTTAATTTCTTAAATATAAAAGAGGTGTTAAGTTTGAGGAATTTATTTCGTCGTTTTGGGTATTTTCTACGCGCCCGTTTGGCCCGTGCCCGTTTAGCCTGTGCCCGTTTAGCCCTTAGCCCGTTTGACCCGTGGCCCGTGCCCACCCGGCCTGCCCACGTGCCCCCTGGCGGAAAAAAATTGTATTGTAATTTGTAAATAAGTATGTGACTATTTTTGTAATTTGCCCCGTTAATGAACCAATTTGTTGGTGTAGTTTCTAAAATTATTAAAGTTTGCCCCTTTGACCATAACTTTCTGGTTCCGCCCCTATGTCAAATGTAGTTTCTGTAAAGCATTAATGCGAGCGCGGTTTAATAAGCCTCTTAGAATTTTATTTTTATTTATATTTTTTTGCCAAGTGTATAACTCATTGTCTTTAGCATGCAAATATGATTCAGGTCCTTATCTAGCACATATATAAAATTGTAAACGCGCAGATGACAGAAATACTCTATTCAAAAGGGGTTCTTTTGCAGCAAATGTCAATGTTAAGGATTTGATTTTGTTACAATGTTACTCCTAATAGCTTAAAAAATCAATTACTGCACAAGGATACCAAGCTAATATAAATTCAATGATAAAGTTTGTACATTGTTAGTTGGGCCAATTGCACAGATATGTATCTAACTTGTCACTTTTTATAGTTCTGTCTAGCCAAATATTTGTCTTCTAGATCTATGTAAAATTCTTTTAAATTTCATCTTTTTGGTGTATTGTATGACCAGTTTGTGTAATATTTGACCGATTTACTCCTGTTCCGGTTAAATTTGAGTGTATATATTAAGGTTAAAATCGTCAGATACTACACACAACTGATCATACGATACATCAAAAAGACCGAGTTCAAAAGTATGCTACATACATCTAGAAAAAAAATAGTTAGCTACACAGAACTATAAAAGGTGACAAGGTAGATACATTTCCGTGCAATTAGCCCTTATTAGACATCTACAAGTTATCCTGTCATGTTGTCATAGTACTAGTTGAGCGTTTATATGTTGGGAAAAAAAAAAAAAAAAAAGTTATCCTGTCATGGGATACAAGACAAAAAGTTCGCTCTGATAAGGACAACAAAATTGGTATCTGAATTAGGCATGTTTTCTAGATTATACGTAAATGCACATCCTTTGTTCTTGCAGTTTTTGCGTCACTACTCACTACTATGACCGCTATATCATTAGTGATGCATTTCTTTCTAGATTGCTTTATGTTCATGTGTTCGTTTCCTAAAACAACATAAGTAGTTTCACTTCTTTATAATATGTTTGTACGTATTATATGTGGTTCTGTAATACATAGTAAAAAAAATTGATGTCATCTTTCAGAGAAAGTTGGCACTTTTTAGAGTCAAAGAGCTAAAGGATGTTCTCAGCCATCTTTGTCTTTCAAAGACCGGAAGCAATCAGGTATATTCTCTATTGCATCATATGAACCTTCTGATTAGGATCTTGCCGACGCCTTAGGTAGATCATAGGCTGAAGTGACTGTTCTATGAAATCTAAAGCCATTTGCTGGTATTGTGGTCATCTTGGTATTTCCTTTTGTGGCCAATGAGATTCTGGCATATATTCATACTCGTTCTTCAGCTATATACTATCATTCGTTATGTGACTGTTGTAGGACTGTACTTGACCATATTTTCTTGAGTTCATGTGCATTTTTCGTACCGACATAAGAAAACCTATGGAAAGCATTGAAGTTCTGTTAAATGTTCGTTTGGGGAACTTGACACTATCGGGTCAAGAAGTTGTTGCACAAAAATAGAAAATCTACTTTTGAATGCAAATTTACTTTAACTTGCTCATTGCCTCTTCTTTACTGGCTTAATGGTTTAACATGTGTTTCTTCACATGTGTTGATAATCGGCTCGGATGATTCGTAATAATATTCGTTATAAGAATTGTGGAGAAATAGAGAAACTAAATTGTTTTACATTCAAAATCTAAATGACATATCATAAAGTATGTATTTATAGACTAACTAAACTTTTAGGCTAAATGATCTTGAATTTCAACTAACCTTCCCGCCTAGAAAGCATGTTCCATGAAATGGTTTGTAGCAGATTTTCAAGTCTCACACTACCATGCAGACACACAGACACAACACAGATCGTCTAGAATTTACATTTTCACTTCAGGGTTGTAATCGCAAGACCAAAATAACTGCTATTTTTGGCACAACCCTATGATTTTTTCAATTTAAGCCTGGATGTAACCTTTTATAATATAAATACAAGAGAAAAAAATCTGAGCAATGAACATACAGAAAGTGTAAGCTAAATATTGTTATGACTATATGCGTAAACTGTCAAATTAGCAGCATGTTTTCATTGTAAATAAAGTACCCTTAATCGTATTACCAGCAAACCATTGCTTCGCCGTGATTGCCGTCATGTTTTGATGATTACATGGGCAATCAAATGATTGTTATTGGTGCTTGAATATATGATTAGACAGTGGACCATAATTTGGTGTTGGTTGGTATTTGTGTGGCACAAATGCGCAACATCTTTGCATGTCTGTGATTGGTCACAACCCCTTAATGGCAGGCCTAATTTGTTTACCGACTTAATTTACTACAATGCGCCCTTGTGGTTGATGGCAGGGTTATTGTTCAGTAAAAGCTATGTTTTGTCAAGTCTTAGATTTTCAAGTGTATGTGTTTGATAAAAGGGAATAAAATCGATGCAGGTTTCGTAGTTTTTACTTTGTGCTATACTGCTATGTATACCTGATTATACCTTTCTTGTGCAACTTGAAGTTCGTTTTATTTAGTTTGTTTATTTTGTATGCTCTGCATATTCAGTTCTTTCACTTTTAATCTTTACCAATTAACATCCATCATCTATGTAATACCCTCTATGCTGACACAGTCTCATTTTTTTATTTGTATATACTATTAATTATGCATGGCATTTTCCGTACATATATTTCATGCGGATGATAAGTTTGCTTATATGCATATTTTTGTATTACACAGGAGCTAACGGAGAGGATACTAGCTTTGCTTTCTAACAAAGAAGGTAAGGGCATTGTCATTAAATTCTGACTAACTGAATCGTATCATTAATTTGAATCTTTTGGAATCTGTTTCAATGTTTATTGTTTTCTTCTGTTGGCTGAGTTGACTGCATGTGACTAGCAGGTTTCGAACCCTTTACCCAAAAAAGAGTTGACTACATGTTCGTTTCTGCTTTGAGTTCGATAAATGCCTTGTACCTTGATCGTGAATATAGTCCATACTTCTTTATTTTATATACCCTTAACTATCAGCTTAAAAATAAAATAAATTAAGAAAAATAAGTTAAAATATGTAGATATGTTTTAAAGGAGAAATCACACTGTTTACCCTCTTATATCGAAGCTGTTCCTTGTTGAATTTCTTTATAGCTGATGTAGTCCCTATTGTTAACTCTCCATGGAATAAATGATGGTCTGATTACAGTGTTTTCATCATCTTTCTTAACTATTTGTTTTTTTGGCTCTTATTCAGTTCGATTCTGCTTTTTTTGTAGCATCAGATCTGAAGAACAAATTAATTCAAAAGGAAGACTTGTCTATGCTAATTAATGACATTTATAGGTAAGTGTTTTCTATTTTATTCTCAGTTTAACATTATTGTCAATCAGCTAGATGCAGAACAGATGATGTTCTTGAGAACAAAATGACATGACAAAATGACTAGAATATTTTCATATATCACTAGATGTACTGTTCCATGTACCTTGCTCCCTAAATCATGTGTAGCTATTTGGCTCCCTCATTTACAAAAATAAGAGAACATCAATTGTTCCTACCACTATTCATACACACACAAAAAAACATTGTTTCAGGAAAATGACGATCACAGGGGCAAATGGTCCAGTAACTGGGGGAGGCAATGTGTGGATCAGAAAAGAAGTAATTGTGGATCAGAAAGTGCGCTGTCCATGTGGTGGTTCAGCAAAAACAAAATTCATGATTCAGGTTTTTCACTGCTGACTTTTCTTTTGCTTTGTCCATAGTCTTTGTTCTCTCATTTTCATATGAACATATTTAAGCTCATTTGCTTTACCATACAAGCCTTGTAACATATATACATATCGCTCTTCAAAGATGAGGGACAAAAATTGATACAAATCATTTGTGAACACTGCTGAGCTCAGTTGAGTGGATTACAACACAATCTATTCATTTAATTTGTACAGATATTGGTTGATATTATGAGTTTGGATGATAGTCATATTCTTTCCTAAGATGTTTATGTGTCCCAGTATTTGTAAATGTGTGGTTCTTCCTATTTTTGCACTTGCTTGTTTATATGTCACTGAGTAGCAGTTGTTATTTGGATCACAACTTTTGCTTATGTTGAGATTGTTTCTGCTCAGTGTTCAGATCCACAATGTCGTATTTGGCAACACATTCCTTGTGTCGTTATCCCAATGGAGTTAACTGAGGGAGCTCCACCTGCTCCTTCCCAGCATTATTGTGAAGTTTGTCGGATCGATCGATGTGACCCGTATGTATTATCTTCCTTCTTATTTTTCTGAACTTTGTGGTTATTGTTTCCTGTGTTTTATGTGGTTTGCATTACATAATTATTTTTCTTCCTCATGATTTGTCTATGCTATCTGCTTATTGAAAACATTATAAATGAGTGTGGCTTGACATTCCTATAGTGCCATATTAAAAATAACCACAAGATCCAAGGCAATCCCAAAGATAGCGAAACCCAAACCAAATGTAGATAAGGATGGTTAATTAAGTGTCTTTGGAGCTACTAAGCTATAGTAATGTGAGCATGATGGGGTGTGAAAAAATAATAAATTTACACAAAATGGGGCTGTAAGAAACCTCATTTTGGCTGCGGATCCACATATGAGACTCAAATTTATGCTGTTTGAGCGTTGGCATATGAATCTCGTATTTTATTCACACATGGATGGCTACTTTTGTCTTTGTGATTGAATTATTGACACCATATTGTTTGTCATAGGTGAAACCTAGTAGTGTGTTGATATTGAGTGAAAATACATAATAAATATTTCACAGAGCACATAGTTGCGCAGAATATCTTCCATTATCTGATATATGTGTGTGTGCTTGTTTTAGGATGGATAATTACTTCAAGCATTTTAGTGTCCAGCACTGAAATAACTGAAAAGCCCATCTGAAATCTAATGAAATATGGAAATAAATAGATATATCCTTTAGGAACACGTGGAGTGTTGGTGATTTTAGTGTCATCACTTATATTTTATGTAATTGTGATTTACTTGAGATCAAGGGCTTAATCAGGTTTAGCTTACAGTCGAGTTAGGAGGTGCGGAGTGCACACTCGTTCTAGCTAGTTTGATGCCGCCACGAACAAAAAGCGGGGGTCAAGGGGCAGAGCCCCTTGCTGGGGTCCTGCTCCAAACGGTATATTTGGTGCTCCAAACGGTTTTCCCACCAAAAGTCATACTTTTTCCCCAACAGTCATGACCCTTCCTGCCAACCGAATTTAATCGCTTGTAACCGAATATAACTAACTTTCTGTTGGGTTTTTATAAACCAGAATTGATCTCTTTCAGAACATAACAATCATAACAACTTTCTGTGTATTGCTTTGATTTCTCATGCCTTAGAAACAAAGTGTTGTTCTCTGTCTTATCCAATTGAGGATTTCGTGATACCCGAGGCATATAGGGTCGAAATACTTCAATCCGAAAGTGATTTCTACACGATTCAGAGAATATATCAGGATTATTACCACCCACACACTCCCAATTTCTAACTTGGAGACGTATGCACGATGAGGGGTTTTTTGAATGGGCTGGACTTAGTAAAATGATTTCTTTGGCATACCAATTTTTCTTCACTTTTAATTTAATACTTGTGTAGTTATATGTGTTGAGGAAGATCTTTATAGTTTATACATGGTCTTTTTTGCTTTTTCTCATATGGAGGTGGAACAGTTGATTTAGTTTTTATTTTGCACATTTATCTGGTCAGATTTTGGAAGACTTTGGCACACCCTTTATATCCCGTAAAGATCGGCGACTCAAGTATGCAAGATGATCTGTAAGTCAACTAGTTTTTGTATCTTCACTATCGCTTGACTGTTTGTTTCTTAAGACTCATGTAACTTAAAGCAACCGAGTAATGTTTATGAGATTGTAAATTAATCTCGTCAATTAAGAAAGTGAATTTAGCCTCGTAGTTTGCCTAGAAGGTTTGTGGTCTGTGCATAGATGTATTAGTCCTTAAAAAGTAGTCTGTGAGATTTTCTATCAGGATTTAACATCCATTACATCATGCACGTTTTCGTTTGTTATAGTTACTAGGATTTATGCATTACACTAATACCTTGAAATTTCGAACTGAGATGTATTTATCTCTGATTTGTGTTTCTTAGTTCACAGCCATTACATATGGAGGCAAGCTTCCGATTTACTAGGAAAAGTGTACATATACTGAAGAATGCAGGATATGATGTACAGGTGGGATTCATTTTATAACAGTTACAAATGGAATGTTTCATTATTACAATTTCAAATTGAAGTATTATCTTCTTTCTCTTGAGCAGGCATGGTGCGTTCTTCTCAATGATAGTGTTCCATTCAGGATGCAGTGGCCTCTATATTCGGATCTAAAAGTCAATGGTATGTTGGCTTTTACAGACTTTTTAACTTTTGTTGTATAGAAACTTGTGAATTATGGTTGGTTTCAATTGGAGCCAGATAGTTGTATATAGGGGAAATGATCAATTAACCGTTTTGGCAATTAAATTTTACAAATTAACCACAAATATTTATGTTTATTAAAGACCATTGATTTCACAAAGTATTTGGGGACTTGAAATTCGGAAACCTTTATATTTTACAGACTACAAATTCTCATTTTCACAGCCTACCTTCAGTCAAATTTGCAGTTATGAAATGTGCATCTATGTGCATTAATTTGTTTCCTTCACATGGTCTATTTTTGGAAACTCCTCATGTTTATTAGTTTTACTTTCTTAATGATTTCCTTATAAATTTTGAAATTAACGTAGGTCCGCATAAAATTAAATGGTCCGCGAATTATGAGGGCTTTTGGAGACATGATTTTTTTGAACATTTCCGTAGCCTTTGCAAAATAAGTATAATGCCTGCAATTTTCCAGAGAGGCAGTTAAGTTTATTAATAGCAAACTACAAGTGGTTAGGAGTCTTCCCTTTATTGACTGTACATTTATTTTGATATGATTTGCTGCAAATTTATCTCCTCAAAGATACCCCATGTTAATAATAGTAATCTTATTCATTTTGCTGCAAAGTATTTTCCTTTTCATTTTAATTGAGCTTTTATCACGGAAATGTTATATGCTGTTGTTAATATTACATAATTGAAGCCCAAATTGAAATTGAAATATGCACAAGCACCTCTAGGACACACATGCCTGATAATTATTGAGGGAATGTGATGGTAGATTGAAAATCATGACTATGAACTCTTAACAATTATTGATCAATTCTCAATAAGCTTTATATATTTCAAGGTACCCCTGTTAAAACGATCGATAGACCTGGATGGAAGATGCTTGGGGCCAATGGTCGTGATGATGGTCCATCAGTAAGTTCTTTTATTCTCACACTTATATCTGCCTTGAAATTTGAGACTATAATTTTTTTTCTAACATCTTTTAAGAACCTATATATTTTCTCTTAGATCTCAGCGTTTCTGGTGGAGGGATCTAACAAGATATCTTTATCTGGTTCTGATACTCGAACTTTTTGCTTTGGTGTTAGACTAGTGAAGCAACGGACCATTCAGGAGGTACCTTCACTTATCTTGCATATGATGTCTGAGTTCTTATTGTTATTATACTGAACACTAATAACATGATTGTCATCTGACTTTTTGTAAGTTATGTATTTTTGTTTCACATGTTAATTTCCTACTACTTCATATTCCCTTGGTCATTTGTTCACTTCCTTCGAAGGTCATCAGCTTCATTCCTAGTGAACAAGAAGGTGAAACCTTTAGTGAAGCTGTTGCCCGTGTATGTCGCTGTGTTGGTCGTGGAGTTGCTGCTGCTAATGATGACAGCAGTAGTGATTTGGATGTTATTGCAGATCACCTCACAGTTAATCTCCGTTGCCCAGTAAGTCTTCCGAACTTTCCACGTATAGTCTTGGTGGTAAATGTGAACAAACTGTATCTGAAAGCTGGTGCTTAAGTACTGAGCTGTCTTTATTTCATAATTTTTTTCACATTAGCAAAAAAAAAAAAAAAAAAATACAAACTCTATGCCTTTATGATATTTAACTCTATGTATCTAATTGTGAACTCAGTTGCAAGGTTCTATATAGTTTGTGCTTAGCATCATTTGCTTCTTTGTGCTGCTCTTAGTATACCAATTTAACCATTAAGAAATTTCCATGAGCTACTGTGCCTGGTGGTTTTATTATGTTTCTGCCTTTTGTTGATTTGCAGATGAGTGGGTGTCGAATGAAAACTGCTGCTAGGTTTAAAGGATGTGTTCATCTGCTAGGCTTTGATCTCCATACTCTTGTTCAGATTAACCAACGGTCTAGAAAGGTAAGTTGTTGGAAATTACCCAAGTTTCCTTAACTAGGATTTGAACATAAAATAACCTAAGTGTCGTAATACCTTTAACACAATCAAGTCACTGAGTGAACAGACACTCAGTGAGTCATCTTCAAGATGCTCAGGACAAGCCATGAAGAAGGGCTTTCCATTCAGTGAGGCGGATTCTCAGTGAATAGCACCTAAGCCAAAGAAGAAGATGATGGATTCAGTAAGCGTTGACAATAGCTCACTGAATCCCACTCCTCCTCACCATCTACAAAGACTGAAGAATTGGCGGGATTGGGAGGGAAAGTTTGAACTGCTTTATTTAGTACTTTATTACTATAAAGTCAAACTTTCCCTACCAACCTCAATCAAGCCCATACCTTAAAAGCTACTTTGTCACTATCCCAATATGGGTATGTCTGACATGGAAGAAAATCTTTCCATAAGATTTCTTTAAGGTATCATTAGTCAAACCTGGAATAGTATGTTTTTATATGTATATATATATAGCATTGTAAAGAGGAGAAAGCAAGTTTGTGAATTTAAGCTTTAGACTTACACAAACCCTTTCTCCTCCAAGAAACATACTTTGTACTCGAGATATGCTCGATTGTACCGTAGTTGTTACTTAAGCTTGGCTTAAGTTTAGCGAGGAGGAACATACCATACATTGTCATTTCAATCCCAAGTGTTTTGTTCCGCCAAAACACTTGGTATAATTCTTTGAATCATTCTAATAAGAATTAAACGTTGAAAAATTATATTTCTCTGTTTTACGTTTAGTCTTGTTCTAGTTTGTTATCAAAGAAGTCACATACATCATATTACCATAACACTCTTAGTTTAACTCTCTAGTTAACACTAAGTGTGAAAAAGGACCAACATAAGTCCTTGCTATATTTACTGTTCTGTATTTAGACTTACTTTTCAGGTTACTTGCATAATCAGGGGACCAATTTTGATCTGATCACTGTTTTGGGTAAGTAATTTTAATAAGAAAATCGGATTTTAGACGACTCATAAGTCATAGTCAACATGGTAAAAAGTCACCTAATCTCAAACTTACTGGATGTTGGTCCACTTTAAATAATTATTTTCTATATTTGATGGGTTCCTTTTGGCCTTAATTAGTTGGTTCGCTTTTATGTAATTAGCCCTTCCTTTTCTTACATAATTAGATTTTCTACGATAATTTTTTTTCTTATTTTTTCTCTTTCTAGTGGCAATGCCCTATTTGTTTGAAGAACTACTTCCTGAAGGACATCATTATTGACCCCTATCTAAATCTGATTGTGAAAATGGTATTTTCATCGTTGCTCTTTCATTTTGTCGCAGTAATATCAATTATAAATCCTAACATAACGTACTTCTTTTTTTTTTTTTTTTTTTTTTTTTTTACTCGGCATGAAAGATGCACACTTGTGATGAAGATATAACTGAGATCGAAGTGAAGTCTGATGGCTCATGGCGAGCAAAGATTGGACATCCGATTATGGAACTGGGACAATGGCACGTTTCAGATGGATCGTTATGTAAATCTGATTCAAATATAAATTGTACGCCAAACAAAAACTATAACTTGACATCTGGAATCATCAACAGAAGTTCATCATCATTAAGATATGAGAGTATCATTATCCTTAGTGATTCAGATGAAGAGGATGATGATACAGTTTCTGCAAAAGGAGCTTCAATACCTAATGAGTCACCCAATGGTAGCTCTAGTGCACTCACCAACAAGA
>LBNU01002222.1:69632-74632 GCA_014162995.1 Artemisia annua | reverse complement strand
CCACAAGAATACATCTAATAG
Source organism: Artemisia annua (assembly GCA_014162995.1). NCBI lineage: Eukaryota > Viridiplantae > Streptophyta > Magnoliopsida > Asterales > Asteraceae > Artemisia > Artemisia annua. The sequence goes on along the minus strand of LBNU01002222.1, from coordinate 74,611 downwards.
TGACCATTTTCACAACAGGAGAGAAAGTTTCATCAAAATCAACCCCCTTCTTTTGGTTGCAACCTTTTACAACAAGTCTAGCTTTATATCTTTCAACTTCTCCATTAGACTTAAACTTAATTTTCCAAACCCACTTATTACCTATAGCCTTTCTACCAGGAGGTAGCTCACATATTTCATAAGTATCATTTTTATTTAAAGCTTCTATTTCATCATTCATAGCATTAATCCAATAGGGGTATTTAGAAGCTTCAAAGAAAGACTTTGGTTCACTCAGTTTATTAAGTTGGGTGGTAAAACAATAATTTGCAGAGTCAAGATTGGAGTAGTTGACATATTTTTCAAGACCGTATTTGACTTTAGAGTCAACGACAAAATCATTGTAATTTTTTGGAAACACAGAAGGTCTAGAAGACCTTCTCAAAGGAACTTCACCCTGAACCGAAGGATTTGAAGCATGGTTCAAATTGCCCTCAGAAATTTGATTTTCTTCAAGTGTAGCAACCATCTCATCCCTGTCGGCAGAGTCATTGTCACTGTTTTGATCAGTGACATGGATTCCACCAGACATAGGAGAGTAGTCGCCTTCACTTTGTGACACGGGGTCACTATTCAGCTTATGGTCTACTCTCTCTTCATCATCGGGCAGTTCAGGGATTTCAACATCAAAAAAGTTCACATGATTCAAGCCTTGCAAAACATTTTCTGAAGCATCAGTATTTGAGACCGACTCTTTAAAGGGAAATATATTTTCAAAGAACTTTACATCCCTTGAAAAAATGAACTGATGTTTATCAAGACTATATAATCTATATCCTTTTTTTGAATTTGAATACCCTATCATAACACATTTCTCATATCTACTACTCATTTTATCATTGTTGTTAACAATAGTAGCAAAATCAGAGAGAGCAGGTTTTTTATTATATATCATTTCAAATGGAGATTTCCCATTAAGGACTGAAGAAGGTAATCTGTTAATAAGAAACGTAGCAGTAAGAATACATTCAGTCCAAAATCTAAGAGGAATTCCCCCCCTGAAACAGAAGGGATCTAGCCACATTCAATAAGTGCCTATGTTTTCTCTCAGCAATGCCATTTTGCTGTGGAGTGTATGCACAAGAAGTCTGGTGGATGATACCTTTTTGTTTCACAGAATTTAGAAAAGATTTGATTAACAAACTCAGTTCCGTTATCACTTCTAAAACTTTTGACTCTTTTATCAAATTGAGTTTCAAGTAAGTTATAAAAAACAGTGATATAATGAACAACTTCATCTTTGGTTTTGATAAGGTATACCCAAACAGCTCTAGTGAAATCATCCACAATAGTCAAAAAATATCTATAACCTTCTCTACTAGCAACCTTATAAGGTCCCCAAAGATCTAAATGAACAAGATCACCCAAAGTAGTTGTAGAATGATCACTTAAAGGAAATGGTTCTCTAGTTTGTTTAGCTCTTTGACAGATTTCACAAACCATATTTTGAGGATTAGAGTTCAATTTTAAATCAGATCTCAGAACATTCAGAACAGGGTCTGCAGGGTGACCAAGCCTGCAATGCCAGTCATATTGAGAGAGGTTTGTGATAAAAGAAGTATTATAAGAAATACCTCCATGGTTGAAATAATATAAGCCACCACATTGATTACCAATCCCCAGAACTTTTCCCATTTTCAAATCCTGATTTAAAAAATAACATTTGTTCTCATCAAAGGCAACCAAAATTTTATTATCCTTAGCAAGTTTATGAATAGATATCAAAGTGACACAATATTCTGGTATAACCAGAACATCATTCAATGTTAAGGATTCATTTAGCTTGAGATTTCCAATTTTAGTTATAAAGGCTTCTGATCCATTAGGATGACCAACCTTTATTCTAAAATTGGAAATGTCAACAACATTGACTAAGTCTTTATCAGTATATGTCATGTGTTGGTTAGCACCAGAATCAATGATTTTTCCATCTGGATTTAACTTAGGTTTTAAATTGCTATTGGTGGAAAAAAACCTATGGAAATTTTAATTAAAAATTTTACTCTTGTTGTAGTATGTACCTGCCATATTGGCTTGCACATTGTTTCCTTTGAGAGAGTTGTCCTTGATGAGAGACATAAGAGTATTAAGTTGTTCATCTGTGAAGCCAGAGGATGAACCAGAACCAGAAGATGAACCAGAACCAGAAGCAAAGGAGTTGTTATTGGAAAAAAAATCTTTTGTTGTTGTTCTGAGGTCTTTGATTGTTCCCTTTTTTTCCAAAATTTGGAGGGAAGCCAATTAATTTGAAACATCTTTCTTTAGTATGACCATTATAGCCACAATGTTCACAAGTAACAATGTGACCAGAACTAGTGTTTTTCCTATAATCAGGAACTCTATTAAAGTTGGCAGAGACATTATTGGTCAGATTAGTAGGTGTAACACTAGACTGATTAGTTTGAGTAACAACCCTGGAAGAAAAAGCAGAATTATGGGTTCTGCTAGAACTTCCAGTAACCACTTGCCTATGGGACTCCTCACTACAGATAATAGCATAAGCACCTTTGACATCAGGTAAGGGGTCCCTAGATAGGATGTTGCTTCTAATTTGCATATAAGAGTCATCAAGCCCCATTAAGAATTGCATAAGTTTCATAAGTTGATTATGCCTTTTAAAATCATCTGCAGCATGACAAGTACACCTAGGCAACTTAACCATGGCATCAAATTGCTTCCACAAAGTACTCAATTTGTTAAAATATTCAGAAACACTAGTACCATTCTGAGATAAAGAATTTATCTTATGATGCAAGTTAAATGTCACAGACCCATCAACTCTATCAAAAGTGTCTTTAACTCATTCCAAACATCACTAGCATTTTTTGAAAAAATTTGACCAAGAAACAGTTCTTCTGAGATGGAATTCAGAATCCATCCCAGCACAACAGCATTAACTCTGTCCCATTGTCTACCCAAAACCTCATCAGTGTTAGATCTCCTACAAGTACCATCAATAAATCCAGTTTATTCTTACCCTCAAGGGCTAAGAGCATAGCACAAGACCAGACATTGTAGTTTTCAGTTCCCTTTAATTTTATAGACACAACAGTAAGAGAAGCAGAGTTATTAGGATGAAGATGTAAGGGGTGACTTAAGTCCAGTTTACTGATTAATGTTGTGTTATTATTATCAGGTTCAGATTCATCATCAGTATATTGAACAGACATGATTAATCAACAAGAAAGCACAAACACTCAAGATAAGAGAGAAAGAATGTAACACCCCAAAATCTGGTTTAGCGGAAGCATACATGTTTGGGTGCTACTAAATTGGTAACACAACACAAAGTACAAAGAACGGTTTTACCCCAACCGTTAAAAAGAAGTTTCCATATTCAAAAGTATGTTGTTTACAACGTTCCAAAAACAGTGTGAAAATATGAGCCCATAAAAGAAATAAAGCGGTCCCAAATACATCAGAGTCATCTATGACCATGCCATGCCTTGCCAAAGCCTCCAACAGTAATCTATCGCTTTAAACCTGAAAATACATGCTAAAGTGTCAACACTAGGTTGGTGAGTTCATAAGTTTATGTAAATAGCAATTCAGTGTAAAAGAAATGTGGACCACAAGGTTTTCGCGTGTGAAAAATCGTTCACATACAAATCAAATTCAGTTCTAGTGATCTCCGCTTCACTTCCAGTGACAGGAGAAAATCAGTCAATCTCAGCTTACCCATGTAGGTGTCTAACCGATCACCCAAGTAGTATGCGTCTGTTTGCCTAGCCGGACAAACCACACAGAGAGTAGGTGTCTAACCTATCACCCAAGTAGTATGCGTCCGTTTGCCTATCCGGACAAACCGCACGGAGAGTAGGTGTCTAACCGATCACCCAAGTAGTATGCGTCCGTTTGCCTATCCGGACAAAAACGCACGGAGAGTAGGTGTCTAACCGATCACCCAAGTGTTTCAAATAGTATGCGTCTATTTGCCTAACCGGTCAAACAACACAGAGAGTAGGTGTCTAACCAATCACCCAAGTGGTATGCGTAATAGTAGTATTGCACACGCGCAATTGTTCATAAAGGGGTTTGCATAAAAACAGTAATTATAAGAAAATGGGGTTATAAACTCACATATACATTTCAAGCACTTGTGTCCATAGTACAATAATCCAGTTTATAACGATAAGTCAAGTCATGCGGTTGAATAACCGAACAAGTAATTTAGCAAGCACATAAAGTTTTCGAGTAAACATTTCATAAGTTTAAGTAATGCAAATACTGGATTTAGTAAAACGAGCATGTATTCTCCTCCAAAACAGTTATGAAAACAAGCAAAAATAGGGGGCATGAACTCACCTCAATATGAAGCAACGCAAAATATCACAACTGACACAACTGGCATCTAGAGCATATCACAACGGTATCAAGAGATATAAGCACAACGGTACGAGATCGGCACAACCTAATATGTATATAGTTATCTCAGAATACGTCTCGTACATTAAAAGAGTTTTCAAAAGACAAGCGTCTTAGTTTTCATGCTTTAAATGTTTTCACTCCTTTGTAAAAGGTTTTATGTGTGACCATGTGCTCGCGTATTTCTTGCTTGTTGTGTGGTACGTATATTTCAAAGGTAGTTTATTAGAAAGACTTTTGGTGATGGCTCGTGGTGAAAGTGTATGGTGAGAGTTGGTACAACGGAACATCCGTACGTCGTATTCATCGTTACAATTCATAAGCAATATATATATATATATATATATATATATATATATATATATAGATATATATACATATATATATACATAGATATACATATATATATACATCGATATACATATATATATACATAGATATACATATATATACATAGATATACATATATATATATACATAGATATACATATATATATACATAGATATACATATATATATACATAGATATACATATATATATATATATATATATATATATATATATATATATATAT